>JAWWVC010000025.1:0-17035 GCA_033807815.1 Rumohra adiantiformis | reverse complement strand
CTTGTGACGTGTGTAGCGTAGAATGAGCTAACAACACACCATCCCAAGGTTATCATCGCGGGGACACGGCTAGCGCATGGAGGCAAGAGCTCCTCGACACTTACTCGTGACCTAGGACGCGCACACAACGACACAACCCTCTCTCAATCCTAATTAAGCTTAAGACTACCACAAGCACATGCATTAAAATGCTAAACAAGCTTGTTCATCACCAAGCATTCAACATAAATGAAACTAAACTTGGGAAAAATAACTTAATCTCTCATTAAGACAATTAAGAGAATGAGGATTGTTGCCAAAGGAGAGCTCAAAGAGTAATGACTCCAAGCTCTCTCAAAGTGTGGCTTCACAAGATGTCTTGCCCTCTTGTGGGAGGGGCTTTTTATACTACCTCACAACATCTCCCTATGTGGGATAAAGAGAGTCCCTCCACATCTCACTATGTGGGATAATAAGAAAATCCTAAAATTACAACTTGGAGCTTCAAAAGCCCAAAACTTAATAATAGTTCACTGTTGCGCTTGTGCGCTACCGTCCATGCGTCTTGATGTTGCGCGCTACCGTCCACGCGTCTTGTGCGCCTGATGCACATGTTATGGTATGCGTTGCATGCACCGTAACACTCTCCCCTTCCTAGATTGCGCACGTCCTCGGGCGCGTAAAAGTAAAGTCCTGCAAAATGGAAAACAAGTGAGTGCACAAGAAATACATTTGAACAATTGCATGCATAGAAAACAGACATCAAACAACAAGTTGTGCGGCTGGTTAAAGTTTACAATATGCAAGCGAAGTAAATAAAGTGTAATGCGCGGGGGATGTAAGTAGTATCTAACGCAATGCAAAGATAATTAAAATAAGGGCCATAGGTTATGACCGTAGTCTCAAGGTTTCCACTCGTGTTTGAGGTTATTCCTAGGCAAAACTTCTTCTCAAGTTTAAGGATAGTGCAAGGGTAGTTGTTATTGTTTCTATTTTTTTTTTCATTTTTATGTTATTATGTGTAGCTCTGAGTAGTTGATTAAGAATTAAGTAATCACCCCTAGGAGACCCAAGCAATGGTCAAGAGACCTCCGTCAAGAGAATCTAAAGACCGCAAGGTATCGTCAAAGGCGATAGAAAACTAAATTCACCTTTTGTTTTTAAGAAGAAGGAATACTCCATGAAGATGAGGGTATCGGCCTCCCAGATTGTTTAAATCTAAGAGTCCTACCAACACCTATCATGGCAATAGGTCCTTGCTTATAGACTCTCGTAAATATGCCAGGGAAACCAAGGCATCGGGCCCAAGGTGCTTTCACAACCCAAGGTCCTACCAAAGCTTCACAAGGCCATTTTTTCCTTTTGTTTCTTTATTTTTGTTTTTTTTTTTTTGTTTTTTTGTTTATTTTTGTTTTTTTTTTTTTTTTTTTTTTTTTTTTTTTTTTTTTTGGCCTTTATTTTCTTTTTTTACCGTGGGTGCAACTAGCTTAAACTTAAGAAATTGTCTCCACTTAGGTCAACCCTATAACCTGTGATCCTAAGTACTTGGCATACTCCCGTGGCCCAGATCCTAAAATCCCTTTATTGAATTATCTACTACTAATCTTGTGCTAATTAAAAATTATTTACTAACGCTGTTGCAATAGTGAAAACTTTAAAACAGCCTGACAACATCTAACAAGAATTCATGCAATGATAAAGCAATAATTACACAAAAGGATTGGAAAGGAGTACACCTGGTTTAGAATTTGTAGCCTTCTTTCGCCAATTGATAGTTCTTTGTTGCCTGGTTTGATGTCCTTGTGCATTGGAAGCTCAACGAACTGCAGCATGCGCACGTCTCTCCCCTTCCTAGTTCATTTGTACGGTAGGAGGTCTCTAGAAGGGTGTTGAAGCGTCCAAGCTCCTTATTAAGACAAAAGAAACACGAAAAAAAAACAAAATATGTGAAGAAAAAAAATGTTATTATTGGTGCAAACACCAGATATGGCCGAGGGAAAAAACCCAGTGGGAAAAAATTGCCCAGGCTTATGGCTCTTATTGAGTATGTACATGTGTCATTCCTCTTGTGGTGGGGATAAAGTCTCATCCATGACGTCGGATGGACCATCTTCAATCTCTTGTTGATGTAGCGATAACCCACTACGAAAACCTAACCCAGGTGCCAAGGGTAATGGAAGGCTTGCTTCCGCATTATAATAAGGCATAGGTACTGTAGCAAGATTGAAGAGCTTACGCTGATTTGACAAGCCTTGCAGATGGGTGCTTACATTAATCCAAAATTGACAATTAGATGGACTCGGAAGAAGTACTTGCAACAAGGGAGGACGCAAAATATCCAGACATTCGTCCCTCCATTGCTGCGCTTGAAACTCCACCGGTAACCTGCGTTGATTCGGTCCTCTCGAAGGTGCCATGATTTCTGAAAGGTTGTGGCGCTGTGGCGTGACTCCCATGAGTTGTTGCATTTGGCCAGTTCCATAGCGACGAAAATAAGTTCTGCACTGCCAGCAGATATGAGAGGCTGCGCCTAAAACAATTCTTGCACAGTCGCTACAATGAGGGAACGGGTGATGCTGTTGGAAATATAGCGTCACAAAGTGATGATCGCAGCAATCCTCTCCCAAAGGTGCGTAGAAAAATCTTGAGTGCGTTTGGAAAGGAGGAATGCTGAATCCCCCCTGGTGGGTAGCTTCAGAGCTATCCGAATCGAGCGAAGGTCCACATGTATCGATCCATAGGTCCATTTTTCCTGAGGAGAAACCATTAACGGATAAGTCCCAAATGCGCTGCCCAAGTTAGCAAGGAATAAAGTAATCACTGAAGAGAAGAAAAAATGATTTTAAGACACAACATGTGCTGGATACATCATAGATAGGCATGAGGATGCACCAAACAACAGGATTTGGAGTGTACAAGCTCGTTGACGGATTGACAACTTCCCAAAACAGCAAGATAAGTTGTCATGTTGTATGACTCTTAAAGAGATATCCCTTGAGATAGTTTCTTTACTTGTGCTAGCTTGCTGGAAAATTTGGGGCATAGTCATTAGAGGTGTGTCCTGTGTCTTTTGAGGAAAGTCAATGAGAGGTGACTTCCCCTTATTGTCATGTGACTTGATTATCATTTTTCCCTTTTCTATTGGCTTCCAAACCTTCTTAGGTAATACTGTCGCACAACCCTTTTTGGCCAATGTTGGTAGAGGGTCGATAACAACTTTGGTTTTGGCAACAGCATGGCTTGATAGTGGCTTTCTTGGCAACCACAATTGAGTTTGCCCTTCATAATAGCCTTGTGCCATCAACAAAGACTTTGGTATCCATTTCTTCACCAACTGTGGCAGTTTCGTGCGAGATTTGACTTTAGAGGTTTCAATCGTTCTAGTCATGGGTGGCATCTTATGACGAGGTCTTGGTGCCTTGTTTTGCATTCTAGTAGCAGCAGTTCTTGAAGTCCCGCTAGAGTGTTCAACTGTCCCGAAAGTTGAGTGAGTCGAAGAGGGTAGAAAGGGGTTTTTGCAACGTGAGCCTTTAGGAACCCAAAAACATGTTTCTCCCCTTCCATAGCCTTGTCCACATAGAATTTCTTTTTGTACTAACCAGCCTGCATGCGTAGATGTGGATTTTGTCGGAATCCATATCTCGTTCTCGGAAGGACTTGCTATACATTCTTCAACTTCTTTTCTAATGGATTCAAGCGTACAGCCAATAACATTCGGGGTAGTGATGTGCCTATAACTGACCTCCATCGTAATGGTTTTTTGTCGCCAGTTTAATTGACAATCAACCTCTTGCATCCATTCTCGACCTAGGATGACATACTCTCCAGACTCGTTTTGATTAGTCACATAAAAGTGAACAAACAAGGGCGCATCATGAGTAGAAGTCTCGAGATATATCCTACCACGACATGTCGTCTCAGACTTGGAAAAGCTCTTAAATGTAATGTCCGAAGGTTCAAGAGGAGGTTGCCCTAAGGCATTCCAAGCTTCCCAGGATAGCACATTTAAGTCGGCACCGGAATCAATTAAGGCATTAACCTTAACTTGGGAGTGTTCTCCCTTCAATTGTAAGGTAACCCGAAACGGAGCTATCGCAAAGTTGTTGCTGGTTTCGCCTCCGACATTCATTGTCATAATTGAGCTTTTCATTTTCCTAGCTTTGGCTGCTCGCGCTCTTTCGTCGGCCTCTTCCTTGGCTTTCTGTTTGAGTAACTCTGTTTGGGCTTTCCTAGTCTTGGCCGAATGCATCCTATCGAGCATATCTTGCGTTAATGGTTCATGGTATTTTCGTAACCTACTACCATTAATAAAGTTGGTCATTTGCTCACCATCCAGAGTTTCTAGTCGTACAGCACCACCGGAGGTAAGGTCATTGATAACAAAAGGACCTAACCCACGCATTTTCAGTTTCCTTTTAAGCTTCTTTAAAGTATAAAGAAGCACAAGGTCTCCTTTCTGAAACCGTCCAGTCTTAACATGCATATCATGCCATCTTTTTTGACGTCTTTTTTCAGTATACATGCCGATGACAGCCAGTCTTCGATCTTCGTCAAGCTTCTCCAAGTCATCAATTCGCTCGGAAAGCTCATGGCCTGTCCAGTTTAATTGCTTTGCTACTCGTAGTGTTGGAATAAGGAATTCTATGGGAAGAATAGCATCCAATCCAAATACTAGATTGAAAGGCGTTGTCCCTATGGACGTCTTGTATGCCGTGCGATACGCCCATAGAACAGAGTGTAACTTCTGTTCCCAATCGGTTCGAGAGTTTTCTACTACTTTTGTCAAAGCAGTGCAAAGCGTCTTGTTTGTGCTTTCAGCCTGACCATTTGCTTGCGGGTGATAAGGAGCTGATCTACGATGTATTACCATGAATTCTTCTAGAAGAAACTCAATTACTTCGTTTATAAAATGTACTCCTTGATCGCTCACAATTTCTATTGGCAACCCATATCGTGTGAAGACATACTCGTACAAAAACTTTGCCGTAGTGCGAGCATCATTTTTAACTGTGGCCTTGGCTTCAACCCACTTTGTTAGGTAATCAGTTGCCACAATGATATACTCAGCATGAGTGTGTCGAGCAGGTGGTTTTATAGGCCCAACAAAGTCAATGCCCCATTTGGCAAATGCTCTAGTCGCCATTACGGGACGTAGAGGCATTTCATCACTTGAAATGGGAGGCTTTGTACGCTGACAAAGATCACATCTTTTCACATACTCCATGGCATCAGAAAATAAAGTCGGCCACCAAAGTCCTGACCACATGATAATGCGTGCGGTGGTTTCACCAGAGAAATGCCCACCAGCAATTCCAGCATGCGCATGGGAAAGCACAGACAAATAATCTGACTCGCAAACACATACCCTTAGTACTCCATCTTTGCCTTTTTTAAACAATTGATCGCTGATCAAGGCATATGAGGTAGCTTCAACTTCTATTGCCTTCTTGCGATGGCGTGGAAGTTTATCATCTTTATGGCCGTATTTCAGGTATTCTTCAATATAATGACTCCACTTCGGGGTCATATGTATTGAAAAAAAAGTAGTATGCGGTGCTGGTTCCTTCCAACTGCAAACCTTGCAATGTTTAACAAAATTCTCGCAGTCTTCGAAAAGTGTTGGCCACCAAAAGCCTTCAAAAAGAACTCTTCTGGCTTGATTGCAACTCGAGTAATGATTTCCACCAATGCTCACGTGATTATTGGACAAAATTAGCTCATATTCATCCGGGTCGGGACAGAGACGCAGTATGTTATCAGATCCAAGTCTGTAAAGTTGTCCTGAAATCAACTGATATGGAGAACATTCCTCTAAAAAGGCAATATTCTTGGATACTGATGCTTTTTCGAATACACAACCGGTAGACAAAAAGGTCACCACTGCTTTAGCCCATCTTGGTGCTGTCTCGATTTGAAAGAGAGTAGCATCCGGAATATCATCATCAACACCGATTGGTTCTTCACCAGAAGTGAGTCTGGATAAGTGATCCGCTCTCTGATGCATGCTTCCTTTCTTTATTGCAACAGTAAAGTCAAACTCTAAGAGAATCACAAACCAGCGAACTATCCGGCCCGTGGCGCATGGTTTATTGACAAGGTAAAGAAGTGCTTGGTGATCAACGAAGAATACAAACTTATTTGCAAGCAAATAATGGCGAAACTTCTTTACAGCGTAAACCATTGATAGTCCTTCGCGCTCAGTTGTGGTGTAATTCTTTTCAGCACTATTGAGTTGTCGACTGGCATAAGAAATGGGAAAGTCCATGTTATGCTCGCCAGGTTGTGCAAGAATGCAGCCAATTGCAAATGCCGACGCATCGATGTGAACATGAAAAATCGCATCCCAGTTTGGGGATCTGAGAATGGGAGCAGTGACAAGTGCTTTCTTTAGTTTTTCAAAGGCTGAATCACAGTCAGCAGTCCATTCAAAGACAACAAGGAGGGCGTACAACGGTCTCGCAATCTCGGCGTACATGTAGATAAATCTACGGTAGTACCCACAATGGCCCATGAACATTTGGACTCCTTTTGCATTTTTTGGTCGTGGCAATTGAACTATAACGTCAATCTTTTCAGCATCCGTAGAAATGCCATTACTGGACACAATATGTCCTAATATCTTACCATGACGCACCATAAATTTACATTTTGCTGGGTTCAGGCAGATTCTATAAACTCGGCATTTCTCAAAGATGAGGCGCAAATGAGGTATATGTTCTTCTCTTTCATTGGAGTGAATGCAAAGATCATCCATAAATATCTCAAGGAATACGCGAAGGTACTCCTTGAAAGCATGACTCATAAGTCTCTGAAATGTAGCAGGTGCGTTTGTGAGTCCAAAAGGCATGACCTTGTAAGCAAAAATTCCCCATTCTGTGGCGAATGCCGTCTTATGCTGGTCTGTGGGATTAATGGATACTTGATTATACCCTGAAAACCCATCTAAGAAGCTATAGGCCTTTTTGCCAGCCACTCGTTCAAGAACATGGTCAGTGATTGGAAGCGGGTAATGATCTCTTACTGTGGCTGCGTTTACTTTTTTGAGGTTTATGCACACTCTGAGTTTCCCATTCTTTTTAGGTACTATTACAATAGGGGACACCCATTCCGTATGCTCTATCTCATAAATAAACTCAGCTTCAAGTAGTTTATCAATTTCCTCCTTGATTTTGTTGCCAAAATTCGCATTATACGTATATGGCCTTTGTCGAGAAGGTCTTGCATCCTCTCTCATTGGTATGGTATGCTGACATATTGCAGGATCTACCCCTTTTAGGTCTTTATAAGTCCAAGCAAATACGTCTCGATACTCTTTTAGCAACGAAATCAAAGTTTCCTCTTCATCAGGGGCTAAATCCGTAGCTATCCACGCTGGTTTTGACTCTTCTCCAGGCTCTGCTAAATCAATTTCCTTTGCATCCTCCGGTCCATCATATGCTATACCAGGTGTTTCTGGTTTTTCACGCCTTGGTTGCTGCAAGATGATCTTTCGATCCTGTATTGTGAACTTCTTAAAGTTTGAAGGAACGTTGGCACTCTCCTTTTCACTTTCAGAATCATCCGAACATGAAGACCAAGCTGCTTTCAGCTTTTGTTTCTGTTCTTGCAGTAAGGCTTTTCTCTCAACCTTCGTGGATTGAGTGCTGGCTGTTCGTAAAGTTGAACCAGCTTTACTCTTTTTCTTTTTGCCTTTTTTGGGGTTTGTACTATCTACTTTGTACAAGTTTTGGGCTAGTTGGAAGCCATATCTCCATCTAACATCTGCTTTGACTGAATCCTCGGCTCCCACATAGTATAAAAACTCATTTTTGCCCTTGAATTCAGGAGGTAGTTCTGGTGTAACGAAATGAGCTTTGTCAACATCCTCCAGTTCTCGTTTCTTCTTATCTTTTAACATTTTGACTTCTTGTTTGCGAAATTTCCTGTGGCTTTTGTAACTTTTTCTCTTAGGCTTTTCGCAAGGAATTTCGAGGTCTATGCCGTCTCTCCCACGTAGGAGCATACGCACCTTTTCAAGCTCTGCTTCGGGGACGATTTCGTCATCCGAGTCATCATTTAACTGACTCAGATCATCATCTCCATTTCTTTCACTGTCACGAGCCGTGTCATAATCCGAGTGAGAAATGTCTCGTATGGACACCATGTCACCTTGGTTCCAGGCTTCCTTGACCTCAAAGAACTTTTCCGAATCATTGCGGGAGACAGTGCTGATCATTCTTACGGGAATGACATCATATCCATCTAGATCGCAGAACTGTGTTTGCTTTGGCAAAGCGCACACGGTTATTGTGGCAAGTGCATGCATCCATTCTTGTGGATCAATTCTATGCTCGGGAAATGGTATAGGGACATATGCCTCGTCAGCTACGCTCCTGTCCACGATTGTATGCTGCAAGGTCATATCTTGGCAAGATGCACCACACATCCATAACTCTTTCCCTTGACCAATGACTTTTTCTAGATCCTCAGAGGAAGCTGAGTCAAACTCCTCTACCGGAGAATATGTAACATCGCGGTATTCATGATTGCGTTGGTTCACTCGTGTGATTACTCCCTCATGTCTGAGGTAAAGATAGTTGTAGCCCCAGTCTTGGATCATCTGGAACTGCCTCATAAAAGGTCTTCCCAGAATGACCTCGTAATTGGCTTCTTTGCCAAAGTTGACTATGGCAAACGTATGAAGGTATTCGATGCCACAAGTCTTGACCTTGACGTCTTCAAGTAATCCGAGTGGGTGTTCCAGGCTTCCATCAGCCAATTGCAAATTCATACGCGTTCGCCGGATGGCAGGCTTTCCCCAGGATTCCCAAATTGCCTTTGTTGCTATTCCAATTCCTGCACCACTATCAAGCACTGCAATGGATTTTACACCATTGACCTGTACAGGTAGCGTAGTACTGCCCTCATCATCTTCAGCTTTGTTTCCGACCACATTGACCGGAACTTGAAGAGTTGTACTATGCCGTGAGGCAATAGTTTGCACTTCTTTAAGCTTGCACTTGTTAGGCCAATGTTTGTGCTCTTGAAAACATTTTGCGACATTGTCCCATAACTCGGGCCGTATCTTTAGCAACTCTGCCAATGTAAGTGTGCATTTCACTGGAGCGGACATCAAAGCATGAAAGTTTGCTGTGTCACGCTCTCTTTTCAAGGAACGCCATATGGAAGGGACTTTGAGTATAACTGATCGTTGTTCATAATCCCCAAGGTAAGACGGCATGGTTTGCAACGTCTGCTTGCTAGGAAAAGAATCTTCTGAAACAACTTCATCCATATATACTGCATCGTTATCACACATGAGTGGGTGTGTTTCAAAGTCAATCAAAGAAAAGGGTGGGGATTTTGCAGATGAAGTGTCATTCTCGACATTCTCGCGTACTGTATCCCACATTTCTTTGGCCATTACTTCCTCAAACTCTGGGATTTCGTCACCAAAATCAGCAGTTGTTAAATGATTGCTTTTGTGCAAATTCTGGCCCTGGTTTTCTTGGGTTGGTGCCTCTCCAGCATCATTGGGAAATATAGACTCACTTCCATGTTCAATGGTTGAGGACACTTCCGGGATAGTCTCTAAGTTTGGCTCTTGAGAGATAGGTCCCCGTGCAATAGCCTTGGGCGGTCCTTCCAACATTGATTGAGTTTCCCGTATCATTTGTTGGTGCAGAGCAAGATTTATGTTTTCTTCGCGGGGATTGGGATACTCGCGCAGTTTGTGTGGGATCTCGGTTAATGCGTTGATGCGATTTTCAAAAGCTTTTCGAATCGCGTCAAAAGTTTCATTAACCTTATCGACAAGGACAGAGCCTCCGGTACTAGCCTCAGACAGCGACGATGTATCTTTATTGATTGCTTGTGTTGGGGGATCTGTGTCCTGGGGTCCAATTTGTTGCGCTAAGGATGCCACAGAAGGCTGCGAATCTTTAGAAGACCTTTTGCTTTGAGAGTTTTGACTTTTGGATTTCCGTTTCCGCCTTTTCAAAGACTTTGTCTGAACTGCAGCCTCCTGTTGCTGTGTCGGATTTTTCGGCTCATTGTGTGCAGCTGCGTCTCTTGCCTGTGCTCTGGTGATGACCCTTACTGGAATGCTTCCCTCTTCGAGTTCAGCCTCTGAAGTTTGAGGGGAGGGTATGATACCAACAATATTGAGCCCTATTCTTCCTCCTACGTTGGCTGCGGCAGGTTCCTGTGGTTTATCCGGGCAGTCCTTAGCCAAATGCAGGATGGAGCAATCCTTGCAATAACCTGGAACCGACGGAAATTGCATAGCAGTATTTGGAAGTACCATGTTTGACGGATAGGGACAATCCTTAACGTAATGGTCACCTTTGCACCGGAAACATTCAATTTTTGGCGGAGTTTGGTAGCGCCTTGGCTGCTGATATTGCTGCTGCATTCTTGGCTGCATCATGGGTTGATTGAAACCTTTCTGCGGCGGTTGATTATTCATGTACATCAAATCATTGATGCCATTGTCTGAATATGTTTGCAACTCAGGTTCTAAGAAAGGATGCTCAGAACTGAGATCCATCAGTGGTTGGTCTTCCTCCGGATAATACATCTGAGCCGTAACCAATTCACGACCCATGTTAACGTCATCAGTCCCAACATAGCGTAGTGGTGCAGTTCCAGGTGGAGGAGGTTGAGCTCCCAGCACCGGCCTAGCTTGCTCTTGGTTACTATTTTGAACAGGAGCAAAGTTTCGCTCCATATTTCCTTGGTACTGCTGTCTGTATTGCTGCGGCGGAATAGCATACGCTTGTCCCTGCTGCTGCATTCTGGCGATGCGGTTGCAGTCCTTGGTTGCATGGGTGTAATTCCATTTACAGGCATCGCACCAGAATTTGGGATTTTCTCTAACCGTCGGTTGAAACTGAAGGGATGGGCACTGCTCCGTCCTATGGTTTCCTCCACAATTTCCACATCTATATGGTCCTGGCGGGGCATAGTTTTGCCTGTATGTGGGAGGACGAAGTTGTCCTAAGCGCTTGAGAACCAAATCAGCAATTTCATCTTTAGAGGGAAGCGCAGGATCCGAGCTTTGGGAGGTAGGTTTCCCTGCCTCGCGCTTGGTTGCAGTGCGTGTGCTACCATCATCCAAGTCAAAGTTATCATCATAATCCATGGCATCCATGCAGCACTCGTTGAGACTGATATGTCTCTTTGCGTACAGATGGGCATGTAAGGTTTTGTTTAATAAACCTTCCAGAAAAATGGATATCAATCGGGTCTGGCTTGGTTTTTCATCGGCTGGGCATCTTGTTATATATTGCTTCAATCTATTTGCGCAGTCCCTTACAGACTCGTGCTCTTTCTGCGCAAACGAATAGATGAGTCCTACCGGATTATGTTTTGTCCCCATTTTAGAGAAGGCGGAAATGAAATCCAGCTCAAGATCTTGGAAGCTGACCAGGGTTTCTACTTCTAGGTTTTGAAACCAGGATAGAGCTTTGCTCTCAAGCGTAAGACCGAATCCCTCGATTTGAGTGTGGCGATCGGTGACTCTTTCCGCACGGACCACTTGCCGATAAGAAGCGATGTGATCGCGTGGATCGCCAGATCCATCAAACTTTTTGACTCCTTTAGCGAGAGTTGTGGGTCGCACCTTCCGAGCATACTCATCATCATATCTTCTTCCTATATCTCTGGTCCGTGTGCGGTGAGGTTCCCCACGCGCAAGAGGTGCATGGCCATGTGTCCGGCCGTCCGAATCACCCATAAGATCTGGCGTGATATGTGTAGTTGGCCTGGGCGGGACCTGCGGTCTAGCAATGGGTCGGATGTTAGGCCCATGGGCTGTGGTTTGGAAAGAAGTTGCCGGCGCATTTCCTTTGAAATTCCCCGCAGGAGGTGTTGCCGTTTTTGCATGGTAGGCGGAATCTGCAGGATGTGCAGTCATCGTAGGACTGACATTTGGGATAATGGGTTGTCCCCGCCAGGTCATTGATCTAATTTCGCTCCAATCCATCAAGAGATACTCGTGGCCTAACATGTCGACAATTCTTGCAGCACTATCATCAGCCAGGCGTTCATATACCAAAACCTGACGGTCCGGAATGTTCGCCCATGTGACGTTCGTGGTAGAATAATAGTTGCCGATGTCACTTCGATAGACTATTCGAAATAGTATATCTTGCGGAATTCTGGTGACTTCTACCTGATTGTAGATTTCCCAGCTAGATACATTAGCATCTTGCGTGTGTTCTTCCGTTGCCTCATATTGGAATAGTTTGTCGGAGAAGATGTCATCTGCGACGAATGTGGCATCCGCATGTGGCGTTGGGTTGCGAGAAGTTGATGGACGTTCGCTTCTGCTACTTGCTTTGTGCTGTACCCTGTCGTGATCTGCTAGGTTCTGACCTGTGGCGTCCACCTGGTCCGGATTTGCAACAACAATGTATCTGGAACCGTCGTCGCCCATGAACATATCGCCTTGGTAATTCACCCACGGCAAAAGTTGAAGCGGGGTAGACGTTTCAACCGTTCGAATGCAGCACCTCTCCATCGGATCCTTGAAAATATGCGCGCCGTGTGGGTTGGTTCTGACATAGGAAAGTTGCATATTGAATGCCATCCCTTGGGTCGATGGACTATTGTGGCCGACCGCCTGCTTTCCTAAGTCCGCTCGAGGCAGTGGTGTGTGCGCACCTTGAGTGCTATCTGGCCGAAACGTGAAATCTGTGTCGGACACGACCATATCACTTTCTGCGGAATACGTTTCGGAGATAGAATCCGAGGATTCTCTCTCGCAAAGCGCTTCTAATGGAGAGTGAGAAGGAGCGCTACTTCCTTGAGTTGGCACTCGGGAATGGGCGTCGGATCCGAAACAGGAACCAAGGTCTCGTCCGGATCTCAAATGCATATGTGATTTTGGTGACCGTCCTACGTGAGCGTTCTCCTAAGCTTTCGGCCTTTCGCGAGGTGTTTTTGTCCTTGGGTTTATGCGCGGCGGTGTCTTACACACGTGCGTACAATTTTATTTTTTATTTTTATTTTTATTTTTTGTATTTTTTAATTTTAATTTTTTTAATTTATTATTATTATTATTATTATTTTTTAAATTGTGGGTTTTTTTTTTTTTTTTTAATAATATTTTTTTAGATTTTTTTGGATTTTTTGGGGATTTTTTTGGGATTTTTTTGGATTTTTTTTGGGATTTTTTTTGGAGGTGTGTGTGGTGTGTATCTGCCGCCGACGACTCGTCACTTACGCTCTCTTACGGTGGCAGCTTGCGCGCTTATCGCAATTGCTCGTGTGGTCGTGCTTCAAGGTGAATTGCAAAAGGTGCAAATTCGCGACTCAAAAGCATTTGGTCGAGAGCCTGAAAGGTTCGACTCGGAGGGTTTGCCTCGGAAGGTTTGTGAGCAGGCTCGGAGACTGAGAAGCAGTGCTCGGAAACTTGGCTTAGAAACTTTGCAAGCACTGCTCGAAAATTTGAATGCACTCCTCGAAGGCTTTGAGCCTGGCACGAAAGCTCAGGATCGCGAGGGCAAAGCTCGGACGCTTTGCGAGCAAAGTAGTGTGGCTTTTGTAAGTCCGACTCGGAAATGCAGAAGCACGGCTCGAAGGCTGATGGTCGGGAGCTGCAAGAGCGGAGCTTGGAAGTTTTTATGCAAGCACAAAGATCGAATGCTTGGCCGTTTCAGAGCTTAGCAGGAATGCGAGATGCATGGCCGGAAAGTTGAAGCAAAGTCTTGAAAATTTTGGTAATTGCAGAGCTTGAAAGTTTGAGCGTCGTCGGGTTGTTTGTGAGCTATGGCTCGAGGATTTAAGTATGGCTCGAAGCTCAGATTATGAGTTGGTCTGGTTCGTCTACGAGCATGGCCGGGCAGGTGTATACCTTGCTCGAAATGCTTGCAGTTTCAGAGCACGGCTGGATAACTTTTGGGAGTCCGGCACGGAAGCTTGTGAACGTGGTCGGCAAGCTATGTGAGCATGGCTCGAGGGTTGAAGCACGGCTCGAAAGCGCAGCTTATGGGCTCGGCTGGAACGCTTGTGTGCAGTGCTCGAGAGCTGCTTGAGTCAGGTCGGAAACAAGTGAATGGTCGGGCAATCAGGTGAGATGGCCGGACAAATGAGTCAAGCTCGGAAGCGCTAGGCAGGCCTTGTCGGGAAAGCTATAGTATGGCCGTAATGCTTGAGATACCGGGCAATTTGAATGAACCTTGCCGGGAGCAGTGAGCTTTGCCGAAAATGTGTGAGATACACGGCCGGACAATCAAGTGAATGGCCGAGCTATCAAAATAAACTATGGCCGGGAGCAAGTGAATTTGCTGGAAGCTCTTGAGATTTGCCGGGAACGTTGAGTGGTCGGCAATCAATTTAGATTTCCCGGGAAAGGTGAGCCTTGCCGGAAACAAATGAGCCTTGCCGGAAGCTGTGGATTTGCCGGGAGCGCATGAGATTTGCCGGGAGCAAGTGAGTCAAGCTCGGGAGCAAGTGAGCATGGCCGGGCATGCGTGAGATGGCCGGACAAGTATGCCTTGTCGGAATGGGTAAGCTTTGCTGGAAGTGCTGGGTGAATTTGCCGGAAGCTCTTGAGCTTTGCCGGGATGCAAGTGAAATGCGCGGGCAAGTGATTGGTCTGGAAAGGTGAGTCTTGCCGGACAAATGAGCTTGAGTATGGCCAGGATCACTGAGTGACCGTGCAAGTGAATGGTCGGGAACGGTAAGTTTTTTCCGGAAATGTTGAGTTGCCGGGATCACTGAGCTTTGCCGGGAATGCTTGAGATTTTCCGGGAGCGGTGAGCCCTGCCGGAAGCTCTGAGTAAGGCCGGAAGCGCTGAGATTTGCCGGGATCGGTTGAGATTTGCTGGGAACGTGAGTTTGCCGGAATTGTTGAGTAGCCGGGATCACTGAGTTTTGCCGGGACTGTGAGTTTGCCGGGAGACACGCAAGCGTTGCCGGAAATTGTTGAGTTTTGTCGGGAACGCTTGAGTAGTGTCGGGAGCACTTGAGTTGTGCCGGGAGCGGTGAGCGATGCTAGGTGGGGCCGCCTGCTAGAGGAAATTGAAATGAACCTTCATGTGAAGAAAAAATCAACACATTAACTCAGCAGCACAGCGCCGAATTCGGCGCCCCTTTCTCTGCTGCAAACGGCCATGTTTGACGCCTCCCTCTGCAATTGAATGCCCAGCGCCCACTCTTCCTTCAAGCATCTGCCCTCTCACAAGCATACACAGCAGGCTCAACCCTCTCTGCTCTCTCTCAGCTGAGCTTGCAGGCAAGCATTGTGTGTGTGCTGCAGCTGCGCCTCTCTCTCCTTCACAACTACACAGCAGGAAGCTTAACGATGCCAACGCCCTCTTCTTCTTCTCTTTCCACGCTGCCCAGTTCTCTGTGTGCAGGCTTTTGAAGCTTTTAATTAAGGTTTTTTTTCTCAAAAATTAGTTTAATTATTTTTTTTTTGCTGAGAGGGCTTCCCACCCCCTTTGCTCCCACTTCTCCGTGTGCCGGCTTCGGCCTCCCCCGCTCTTGTTTCACTACAGCGCTGCGCTGCTGTTGAAGGCTTTAGCAAAAGCTTTTGATTAAGTTTTTTTTAATAGCTTATACTAACCATTAAATTTCAGCTTTGGCGGTTGAGCTTCCCGCTCGCCTTCTCTCTCTTATACGCAGGCAACGCAGGGCCTAAATCATTCTTCTCACTATGTCATGCATGCCAAGCGCGGTGTTGTTTCAAAGCGTGCCACAAGTGCTTAATGGGCTGCCCTTCGCTCAAGCGTTTGCATGCTTTTTTTGCAAAAAGTTTGCAAGGCTCGTTTGTCGAGCATTTTCTCAAACTTTGTCAAGCTTTTTGCAAGCGTTTCGCAAGCGTTTTCGAGGCCGTTTTTGCACAAAGTTTTAGAGCATTTCACATGCGCTTTTTTTTTTTTTTAATAATGTGTGTGTGTGTGGGTATATGTGTGGGTATGTGTGTGCGTGTGTGTGTATTTATGTGTGTGTGTGGGTATGTAAGTGTATGTGTGTGCGTGTGTGGTGGGTAGTGTGTATGTGTAAGTGTGTGTGTGTGTAAATGGTGGGTGTGTAAGTGTGTGTGCGTATGCGTGTGTTCGTGTGGTGGGTGTGTGTGTATGTGTAAGTGTGTGTGTGTAGGTGTGAGCGTGTGTGTGTGTGTAGGTGTGAGCGTGTGTGTGTTAGTGGATGTGTATGTACGAGCGGGAATGGGTGGGTATGAGGTATGCGCGGGCTCAAACGGAAACTCTCTTCTCTTTTTCTCTCGCTCAAGCGTGTGACTCTCTCCCTCTCTCTCTCTCTCACTTTAATCTATTTAATTTAATCTTTCTGTTTTTCATTTGTGAGCAGAAAAGAAAACAAAACAGAGAGTCGTTTTATTAAAAGATGCTAGATTTAATGTAGTGTTTAAGCTATGAGAAAAAAAATAGTGTAAGGGCACTTTCCCGCGAGTATTCCTCGCTCCCACCCATTTCACTTCAAACCTCATTCACACGCGTGCCTTGCGGTACGAGAGTGAAGAAGGTGAGTGCGGGTGTGTGTGCGTGCGCAAGCAAGAAGAGAGCGTGGAAGAGTGCGTTCCCGCGTGTGCGGGAGCGCAAGAAAAATAGCTAAAAAGAGTGAGAGAGAAGTGCCTACCTGCGCCCTATGCGAAATGCTAGGTCGCCACGTAGCGCACTCCTATGAAGCGCTCCCCTCCAAGCCGCACAAACGTCAAAAGCAAGGTTAGCAATTAGTTAATTAGCCTAAGCTAGGTATGGACATAGATAAGCTAGCAAAGAAGGTTGATGATAGAGATGGTGTAAAGAGGGAAAATTAGAATAATTATTCTACAAATACTAAAGCACTAACCACATATCTAATCAAGAATTAATGCAACCTACAAAATGCGAAAGCTTAAACTAAAAAATTCTAAACACTAAGCATTCCTATCCTAATTACTCCATGAAAACCTTAATCCTAAGTGATAGAGTGGTGAGTAGTGGAGTAGCTCACTAGCTTAGGCACTGCGATCCCCGGCAGCGGCGCCACTTGTGACGTGTGTAGCGTAGAATGAGCTAACAACACACCATCCCAAGGTTATCATCGCGGGGACACGGCTAGCGCA
>JAWWVC010000023.1:0-17273 GCA_033807815.1 Rumohra adiantiformis | reverse complement strand
CTCTCTCTCTCTCTCTCTCTCTCTCTCTCTCTCTCTCTCTCTCTCTCTCTCTCTCTCTCTCTCTCTCTCTCTCTGTGATCACTCTCATATTTGGATATCCATTTGTCGGTAGCCTGTTTGTGAAAGGTATTAAGAAAGGTGTCCTTGCGGAGTTCTTCCAGAGCAGCAACTCCCATTGCTGGGTCCCATCGTCTGGCTACCTTCCAATACTGCTCAAAACTTCTCACATGAAGATCAACATCATCTAATTGCTTGCGAACAAACAGCTGAAAATTCTTTGCCAGCGTTGCCATATTTCTTGACAAGGCAGGCTGTATCTCCTTCCAACCTCCTTGATGTTCTTCCTGCTAGAGTTCTTCCCTTCCTTCAATTGGTTCCTATGCTTGCTCTTGTATCTGTTGTTCACTTTGTCCTTCTCCTACATCTATCACTTCTTGGATTCTCCCCTCGTTCTCCTCCAATGCTTTCATTGTCTAGAGCTCCTTGTGCTTCCAAGTTGTCCTTTTGATAAGTGTTGTCTCCCTTTCCTTACTATGTCCTTTTGATAAGTGTTGTCTCCCTTTCCTTACTATGTCCGGAGAATGCCTAGTCTCTAGTGTGCCCTGCTCACTTAATCACTTTGGATAGTGTTTCCCCAGCAGGATCGCCAAATGTTGCCTATCTATTGTTCATCCCTAAGTACAGGGAGGCAAGAAACCCCTCTAAGTTAACTCTTAAACACTCCACATGCTATCTTGCACACTGACCCCTGACCTCTCTCCCATATACTCTATCTCAGGGTTTGGATTAAGGCCATTGGTTTTCCCACGGGTCAGGGTCAACAACGCCTCAATTTTGGAAGCTTTGCATGCGGACCGTTCTTTGGGAGATTTTTTTTTTTTGAAAATTGTTAGATCTTGACGTGCTTGAGTCTCATCAAATTCCAGACCATATGTGGGATTGGGAGTGTGATTGGGATTGGGAGTGTGATTGAGATTGAGAGTGAGAGTGACAGTAAGGTTATGCACATGATAGCTGGTGTGTGGTCGGGAGGATCGAGCTCTGTAAAAGAGTGCAGTTTCTATACTATGATTGTATCCATTTATCTTCATCAATAAAGATTATTCTCCCACTTTGCAAACTCTGTCTCTGTCTAGTATCTTATCTTGTATCTTATTGTCTTGAAGTGAAGGCGCGTCATAGTTTTGGCATGATTGATTGTAAACCTTCATCTACTCCCATGTATGTAACCTGCAAATTAACCACCAAAGATAGCCTTGTTTTTCAATATTCATATACACAAAGCATTGGTAAGAATAGCTATCTTATTAGTGGTACCTGCATTGATATATGCTAATTGGAAAAGCTTTAAAAGGGTTTTACGCTACTTAAACTTCACTAAAGACTATAGGATCACTAATCATCGCTCTCAATCTATGAGTCCCTTTCTCTCCTTTTTGGGATGCTCAGACTTCGATAGGGGGGGAAATATCAATACAAACTGATCCATGTCTGGATTTGTCTTTGTTTTGGAAGGCAGAGCAATAACTTGGTCATCACAAAGGCAACCAGCTGTAACAATTTCAAGTGCCAAAGCTGAAGACCATTTGGCCATCTAATTGCTTTATGTAGGGTTCTCTATATTGGCCATGTTATGATCGTTTGGCTCAAAGCAGGCGCAATTTGCACAGGTAAGTTTGGTGGGGGGGCGTATCCAAGGTATCCTAGGTTTTGCAGCATCCAAGCTCAGGGGCAAGCTACAACATGGAAGGGAGGCAAGGGACGCAATTTTTGGTGCCTTGGATTTGGGATCCTCTGCTGAGGAGATGTGCGCCGGACAGCCATGAGCCATGATGTGGGCTACAACAAGGCGAGAATGATGGGTCTTATCGATAGGTAACCCTGATACATTGTTCACAAAGAGGGTGGACCCAATGGAACATATTGTGGAGCCAAAAATTGGACCCGTCATTAAAGGGTGTTGAACAAATCCCTTAAAATAGCAATTGGATGATATTGTAGGTTAAACCATAGAGCATATGAGCAAAAGTACCTATAAATATGGGTCAACCACCTATATCCATGCATCCATGATGGATAAATGGTTCCACTACCTATATCAATGTAACTATCTATGTATCTATCTATGTATGTATCTATATATGTACCTATGTACCTAACAATGTAACTATCTATGTATCTATCTATGTAGCTATGTACCTATATACCTATCAATGTAGCTATCTATCCATATACCTATCTATGTACCTATTTATGTATCTATCTACATATCTATGTATCTATCTACCTATCTATGTACCTATCTACCTATCTATGTATCTACCTAACTATATACCTACCAATGTATCTATAAATGTACCTATCAATGAGGAAAGTCAAATGAAGGTAGCTGATTCATATGTATACCTGGGGATCAATTTCACTGCTAGATCTAGCAGATTTTCTATGATTCAAGCAGCGAGAGATCGGACCACTAGAGCTTTTGTTGCACTTGCGATGCTTGAGAGAGGATGCCACCAGACACATTTTCAGGAGCCCCGCACGAAGGGCTGGTTGTTTGACACTTTGGTCACTCGAGCACTATTATATGCCGCCCCGGTGTGGGCCCCCGGTTTGTGTGGACAACAGTCTTGGAGTAGGATAGAGAGACCACAGATACTGATGCTTTCTCGGATGATCCGGAGCAAGCAATCGGTACCACCACATGACATCTTGAGAGCAGAGTTTGACGCCTCACCCATGATAGTCGAGGCATTGTTTCAGAAGATTGGATATCTCCACAGACTGAGGGGCATGAGAGCATACAGACTCCTCAGGCTAGCCATGGAGGCATCTAGAGAGTTGGCAGAGACAGGGGATCAGAGAGTTTGGTATGCCACCACGGCCAGCTGGGTACAGAGCTTCAGTTTCACTATGGATAGACTACCTCCATCACAATACGACCCGGATGCACCGAGGGGGGCCTCTCACACACTGAAAGGAACACAGTACTGAGGCAAGAGATTAGGCAGAGATACATTGAGAGGACTTGGATCACACCTTCGCTGGCCACGAAGATGGCATACTATAGGGATCACAAGGTCAAGAGTGCATACATAAAATCATGCTTACATAGCCAAACAAGGCATCATTTCTAATCAACACAAAGGCCAAGGACAACTCCCATAGTCAACATTAGTCAAGCATTAAGCTTCACTCATAAACAACATAACACCAAGCATGAGGCATCATCATCATCAATCAAGATATCACTTATAAGGTCACTCCCATATTCACTTATAAGCATGAGGCTCCAACATAAAGCAAAGCACGAGGCACAAAGCCAAGCATGAGACTTCAACATAAAGCTAATGAGCACAAGGACAAGACCTCACCTACAAGGCCAAAAGCTCACGCCTGAAGTCCATGCTCCCATACTCAAAACAAGGCAAATCATAATAAAACTACACGAGGCATTATCATGACAAGGCCAAGAGCTTTTCTCATTAGTTAAATTCAGAAAAATAATTATGATGGTGGACTTGAGCAAAAATCATTTGCCAAAAAAAGCTTTTCTGCAAAGTCCCGTCCAATAGCACATCAGCAATTTCAAGCCATATATAACACCATATGCAACAAAAAAGAGACCCAACCCACAGCAGCCATGCTAGACCATGGCAATATAGCGGCCATTGATCACCATGCTTTGTCAGAAAAAGTACCGAAACGGCAGTCACACAAACGCCAATCTTACCATACAAGAGGTGCACCCATTACATAGACTTCTTGGAATGTGTTTTCCTCTTCGGCCTACCGTCTTTAACCTCCCCATCCTGATCAGCAGGCATAGACTTCTTGGAACGTGTTTTCCTCTTCGGCCTACCGTCTTTAACATCCCCATCCTGATCAGCAGGCATAGACTTCTTGGAATGTGTTTTCCTCTTCGGCTTACCGTCTTTAACCTCCCCATCCTGATCAGCAGGCATAGGGGGGCCTCTTGTCGCTTGGGTTTCCCTCTCCTCGAACCGAACTTTCTTCTTTGGCCTCCCCCTTTTAACCTCAGCAGGCACAGGGGGGGCTCTCCTCAGCACACCTGCAAAAACATCAGAAGCATCCTCATCAGGAGCAAACTTCAGAGCATCCACACCTGCAAGAACCTCAGAAGAAGCAGGCGCATCCTTCAGAGCATCCAGAGCTGCATGGACCGAAGCATCCTTCATAATATCCTTATCAGGAGCATCCACACCTGCATCCTTCATAGTATCCTCATCAGGAGCATACTTCATCCCTATGCATATACACACACAAAAAAAACACTTCATCCCTACGAATGTACACACACAAAAAAAACCTTCATCTGCTGGTGGCCGTTGCTGCTCCTGCTGCTTCTTCTCATTATCATCATGCTGTGGCCCCTGCACTTCACCCTAAGTATGGGCCTCAATAAATTAGCAATGCATAGGAAACACTTTTTCTTAAACAAGTGCATGTATACTCACAATTTTACTCAATTCATCTTCAAACCTAACTAGTTCTCGTTGGATCATATCCATTTCTACTTCACGAACTTTTTTCATCTCTAGCAACTTCCTTCTCTTGAAGTCTGGATCATCCCCTAACCACATAAAAGGAGGGCGATGAGGATATCAATGCACAAAGGTGAGGGTGTCTCGGGAGGCAAAAAACAACAAGAACAATACCTATTGTGGCGCTAACCAGCTTTCCGAGGCTAGATGGATGTAAGGCCTCGTACTCTAAAAGCTTCGCGGTAACAAATATTTCTCGTTTCTTCTGCACTTTCTCTAGAGTTCTATTATTTAAATTTTCCCACTCTTCCTTTGCCTTCAGTTCACTAGCAAACACCTTCACTGTTTCATATATTTCATTTATCTTTGCAAGAAACTTTTCCCGAAGATCAAGTGGTGCAAAGAAAAATGCATGATCTGCGTATGCTTGTTCACTCACACGAACAGCTTCATCTTCAGGTGTTTGTTTAAGAAGCTGACTGAGTGCACTCTTAAAATCGTCAGAAGAGGCATTATGCAGCTTATCACTCATTATTTCTACATATGCCTCATGATGTAACTGCTCAGGAGGGGGGAAGATCCTCCAGATCAAAGGGGTAGGCTGCACACTAGGGCATCTCCCAATGTCAACGTCTGGTATTGCAATCAATGCTTTTTGCTTTGCAATTTGCTCAACCTCCTCCCTGCACAAAAGATTTCAGGATTTCTATAGAAAACCATACAACAGGGTGTCTCTTCACCATAGTAGCAAGAAACGTAACGTAAGCACATAGACAAGTTAACACGTTACAACTTTCAATCAATCATCACAAGTCATGAATGATGAGATAGAACAATGAATCTTGATTCTATAGTATTCTAAATCCAAAATGACACATGAGTCATCATGATTCATACATGTAACATGATACAAAAAGGTTGGGCAAATTTATTACTAAAAACAAAAATATTTCAAGTTTCTTATGAAAGAAACGTTTCGTTTGTTTCGAACAGTAAGACACACCGTTTCTTGCTGCTATGCTTTTCACTTTTCCCTAACATGTGGGAAGTTCACAAAAAATCCACTAACCTTGTCATACTTGCATCAACCAGAAAGTCCTTCTGTGTCTTTCCGCTTCTTGCCTTGCTACCTCTTCCTTCTGTGTCTTTCTGTGTCTTTCCGCTTCTTGCCTTGCTACCTCTTCCTCTTGCCTTTTTACCTCTACCGGCTTCATTCCTGAATCACTCTTACATCAGTGCATGCCTTCAAAACACCCCCTTCCCCTATCTAATCTAATATATAAGCAAATAGATATATTATCTTGATCATAGTGTGTGTGCTTATTTATATAATGCCTCCCATACATCTCTCTCTCTCTCTCTCTCTCTCTCTCTCTCTCTCTCTCTCTCTCTCTCTCTCTCTCTCTCTCTCTCTCACACACACACACACACACACACACACACACACACACCCTCACGCAGTCACTCACTCACTCCCTGACCAAGGCAGAGTTACTTCACCTTTCTTCCTCCAAGATGGTCGCATTCCATCTCTCCCACAGTGGCTTCCATCTTTCGCAGTCTTTGTCCAGTTTCTGCCCATGCGCAAGGAGCGGGTAGCTATTCGAATCCCACTTATGCTTGGAATGCATATGAATATTGAGTCTGTCAACAGAAAACTCCATAACATTGCCCTCACCATTGGTGCATCCATACCTGCACTGGTGTTTCTTAGGCGCGTGTTTCAAAACCTCATACAGCTCGTAGAACATGGCTTTTTTATTTTCATCCAAGTCCTCCATGTAGAGGTACACAGAAAACGCTTCTCACAGAGGTACACGAAAACGCTTCTCACAGAGGTTCACGAAAACGCTTTTCACAGAGGTACACAGAAGTATATTTTTGGCTTCCCTAAGAGCAAAAGCATCATTACCTTTTGTGGTTTTAGATTGAGATTATCTTTTCTCACTAAAATGATCACCTTTTCTCCTTCTCCCAAGTAAAATGATGATGCAAAAGCATCATTACCTTTTGTGGTTTTAGATTGAGATTATCTTTTCTCACTAAAATGATTACCTTTTCTCCTTCTCCCAAGTAAAATGATGATGCAGCTTCAAATCTATTTAATGCACTTTTGCTCTCTTTCTCTAAGCCCTTTCATTATGTAATGTAATCCCTTCTAGAATCTATTTAATTTCTATTACTCTCTTAATGGTGGCAAGCCATCGTGGAATAAAATTCCACTTTCCTTAGGTTATTAGTCCTGCCCTAGGCAAGGACTATTGTGGTGTATGAAGCATTTTGTGTGAGAGTCAAATAAACCCTAGATCCAAGGGTTGTCATAGTAAGTTTATTTTGGAGTGTAGTTTTAGACCATTAGATGTTCATGTCCCATTTTAGAATGTTTGAATTTTTGGCATTTTGTGGTGGTTTAAGGACTCTCCACTTTGGAGGCTATCAAAAGGTCCACCCCATTTAATGGGGGCTTGTGAGCTTGCTATTATAGCATAGAAAAGCTAATATCTTGCTATTTTCCTTGCTATATTTAGCTCTACCTTAATATAGTCTAGATTTTATATCAAATAGTTTTTTTTTTGTGCTTTACAAGAATATAAACATAGATTTTTCTTAAATTCGGATATATATATATATATATTTATATATATATATATATATAAGGAGATTCTTTTAATAAAACTAAATATATATGTACTCTAGAGTCTTGAATGGCAGACATCCTCAATTTAGTACTCTTGAGTCTTGAAAGGCAGACTTCCTTGTAGCTCCGAAAAATTTTGTTTTAAATGGCAGACATCATCAATTTTGTTTTGAATGGCAGACATCCTCAATTTAGAACTCTCGGGTCTTCAGCCTCTTAGTTCAACAGTGCTTCAAAGAAATTAAGTGATTCTAGCTCTTTGATAGAACAATGCCTCATCTTGCACATCAAGGAAGGCATTCTACTTCTTCTTTGACAGCTCTGAGACACACACACACACATACAAATAACTTCTTGACAAAAACACATTCTCTATGTATAGAATGTGCCCTTAGCATCCCCGCAACTTTCTCACAACATGCTCCAGAACCCATGAATAAATACTCGCATTCAACCTCCTGAAAATGTGTCTGGTGGCATCCTCTCTCAAGCATCGCAAGTGCAACAAAAGCTCTAGTGGTCCAATCTCTCGTTGCTTGAATCATAGAAAATCTACCAGATCTAGCAGTGAAATTGATCCCCAGGTATACATATGAATTAGCTACCTTCATCTGACTTTCCTCAAAGCGGAAAATTGACTTGCGTCGCACCGCACCTAGAGTGTGAAAGATAAGAACCTTGGTTTTACCAAGGTTCACTGATAACCCCCTTTGTGTGCAGAATGGCCCCAAAGCTTGCAAGTGGTGTTGTAGATCCTCCTGTGACTCAGCAAGTAGAACAATGTCATTAGCATATGACATAATGTGTATCTGTGTACCTGAGAGATCTACCCCGCCTCCTTTGCCTCTCTGTATGAAGCTAGCAATCTCATCAATATAAAGCCCGAAGATAGTGTGCTTTATGATGGTGTTGATGACCTGGTGGCACTTGTACGGTGCATGTATATGGTTTTTGATGAGGACATTAGATATATAGATAGGTAGATATATAGATACATACATAGATAGGTAGATAGGTAAATAGATAGGCAGATTGATAGATATATAGTTCAAGCCCTCCAAGCCAAGATGGATTAAGGGTTGTTGTACAAAAAGTAGATAGATACATAATTAGATACTAATAGATACATTGATAGATAGATACATACTCATGAATAAGTGGTACAACTTGAGCTCCTGGGCCTCCTCAAATGTTCGCGGCTTTTGGCGTGTCAATGCCTTCCTTTGCTGACCGTTAATGGTGCATTATCTCAGACTTGGATAGTCGATTCCGGTGCTTCATTTCATGTGACTCTTGTTAAGGAGTGTTTTGCTACTTTTAATGCGGGCAGCCATGGCCATGTATACCTTCATCACATAGAGAGTGCCTTTGCCACCCTATGGCTTTAGATCCATAGAGTTGTATCTAGAATAGAGGACACTCACTGACCCTAGGGCCATTGGGTGTCATAGGGACACCTAGGAGGAGACCATATGGCTTGAGAGTCATAGGTTTTCTTTCTTTACATACTCATGGTAGAGCCAGACCTCAACATGTTCTAGCTCTACAATGAGATTTAAATAGAGTAATTTAATACAGCTCTGCCATGTGGTAGAGCTAGATCGTTGCATTCTAACTCTATCACATTTTGTGTACATTGTGTTGTGCCCTTGCGCGCTTTCTCCGGTGCTTGTTAAAAAAATTCCGTGCTTGTGGCTCTATATCCATTGTAGCAGAGCCCATTCATCTCTATTGCGGAAAAATTTGCTTGTTTTTTGAGGTTCTAGTTCATTGATGATGCTGCAAAAAGTCTTTGAGAACCCTTCCAATTGCGCTTTGTGAATTTGATTGCATAAAATTGCGCTTTTTCTATGTATGTACCTTTTTGCATTTTTTTTTGCTTTCTGCAGAAAAAAATCATTTTCAAAAAAATGATACATTGGTACATACATTGATAGGTACATTTATAGATACATTGGTAGGTACATAGTTAGGTGAATACATAGATACATAGATAGGTAGATAGGTAGATAGATACATAGATAGGTAGATAGGTACATAGATAGTTAGATAGATACATCGATAGGTACATAGTAAAGTAGGTAGATACATAGATAGGTACATAGTTAGGTAGATAGATACATAGATAGGTTGATAGGTACATAGATAGGTATATAGATAGATAGCTACATTGAGGTCAAGAAAGACCCTCTACCTCGTTGTCTTATGGCTAACTCGGACCTTCTACACAAAATTACCTCCAATCAGAATCAATATGTTGTTTCCCCATAGAGAGGGGGGCGCCTAATGTATGGAGCAGACTAATAAAAGAGGTGGACCTATTCTTTGGGATGGACCCATAATTTGAGGTCACCCTATGGTAATGTTGTCTAAGGTGATAAGACATATTGTATAAGGTTGAGGACCCAATGTATAAGGTGATGGACCTAATGTATAAGACTAAGGACCCCTTCTTCAAGAGAATGGACCACTTTTATATGGGTGGAACCCTCTTATATAGGAGCATGGATTGCTTTTGTATGGGTTCGATCTCTTGTATAAGAGATGGACCCATTTCATTATGGGATAGACAGCTTTTATACGAGTTAGACCTGTTCTATAAGACATGGATACAACTGTGCGCTCTACCTATACATATAGCATTATGGGATAGGCAACCCATACAAAAGCGATCCATCTTCTTATACAAGGGGATCCAATCCATATAAAAGCGGTCCATTCTCTTATGCAAGGGGTCCCCAACCTTATACAATGGGACCGTAACGCTATACCAGGGGTCCATAACCTTATGCATTGGGTCCTTTATCTTAGACAATGTTGCCAAGCCCTTGCCCTTGCCATAGGATCACTAGCGTACGTTGAATGTATATTGGGCTTTGCATATTTTATTTTCTCCATTCAATTATGTTGTTCCTTATTTTCTTTCATCCACCATAGCCAAGCTAGGTCCATGTATTTTAACAACATTGGCCTGGCAATCTCAGCGTACATGTAAATGAAACGCCCGTAATAGCCACAATGTCCCATAAAAATTTGTACTCCTTTAGCGTTTTTGGGTTGAGGAAGCTCAACAATCACACTGATTTTGTCAAGGTCCATTGAAATGCCATTCTCGGACACTATATGCCCCAAAATGTTTCCTTGTCGCACCATGAACTTACACTTCTCAGGGTTCAAGCAAATCTGGTAGACTCTGCATTTTTTGAAGACTTTGTGTAGGTGTTCTACATGCTCCGCCCTCTCATTGGAATAAGATGAGAGAGAATATAGAGAGAGAGCGAATCAAAAATATTCCATTGGCATCTCAATTTTTATATACCTTGTGGGCAAAATTGAGTCTTTAAGGCCATGCCATCTTCACATGTAGCCTTTTACAAACTCTTGGGTGATGCCTTTGTCCAGTCCAAAAACCGCTCCTCAGTCTCCTACAAGCCTAACTAATCTATTTTTGCCTTGGAGTCTAACTCCTCTGCTCAAGGTGACAGCACCCGACAGCCATGCTCAATGAAAGCTACATTCATATAAACACACAAATGTAATGCAAGCATAAGAAAATGCTACAAACAACATATCCTTCAAACAGAAGTTTTTCCACTAACACTAGCAAAAACACTGCCACAAGAAATGGCAAGTCACAAATGTAGCTAATCCTTGGATTGAGCAACCTGTTTAACGATTTACAAAACCACCACTCAGATTAACAGCCAACAATTCAGAGACCGCTTAATTACATTTCACAAATTTTTACAGTTTAAGCTCTCTATAACTGTTGATCGGCATTGCCTGATACTAATCACCAGCTGCTTATGCTAGTGATTGAAAGAGCTTGCAGTTGCGGATTGAATTTGCATGTGCTGAAAACTAGAAATGATTCGGTCTTCTCCATCAGGTTACATCAACAGTAACACTTGTTTACTTCAGGTGTGAAAAACCTATGACAGATACAATTGCCAAGGCCTTCAACAAGTCACAAGTCTTTAACAGCAACACTTGTATTCTTCAATAAACCACGGCTTGGTTGAATGTGTAAGTGCTTCATTTGCAATCAATGGTTACATCCACCAGTCATGAGATGAGCCTCACAGAATCTCACAGCATAGCCACCAGGAGGAAGCAAAGCAACCTGGACAATATGTGATCGCCACGATTAAGCAGAGCACAGTAGCGTTGACAAAGGGTTTGTTCCAAAGTAGCCTTAGAAAAAAGGGCTCCTCCTAAAAAAGCTGGGAGAATTCAAGGCACACGCTAGCCCTGAAAAGGGGGTTCTTTCCCAAGAGAGCTGGGATTAATCAAAGCACGTGCTAGCCATAATTCCAAATCAGGATCATACTTTGTGAGCAAAAGAGGGGCTTATTGCAAGGGTAGATAATCCAGTAGATAAACTACCATTTGCAGAACCATGGCTACAAGGAAGCTCTCCAGTCTGCTAGGCAGCAATCACCCATACCTCTTATTTTGACCCCAATGACTGCCTTGGGGCCAGCTTTGCTTTGCACTGCTGGGTTCACCTTCCCCAGCATTTCAGAAGTCTTGGGAAGGTCTTGGGAAGGCATTAGGAGAAGTACGGACTCATTTTTGGGCCTTTTAGTTCTAGAGAGAGAGTGGCATCCAACCAATCAGAAAGAGGCTTCCGTTACGGACAATTTCAATTTTTTTTTAAAGTAAATTGAGTAAAAGAGCAAAATAAACTTCGAAGCTGAAGGATATGAAAATAATAGTAAAACATTCCAAACTTCAAAGCTAAAACATCGTGGAGTTCATAAATGAGAATCTCTAACTTCCCTCCCAAATCTTGCACCGATCTTCATCATCTCCATCTTCGTGGTAAAAGTTCATTTCAAAATTTTTCCAAGCCTGCAGATATCCTCCTCTTCTTTTCTCTATAGTCTTCTTCTACACAAGATGACTACCTCTAGAAAACCTCGTACTAGCATTTCAGCTGTTACAATATTCAATAGTTACAATACGGACGATGGTACATGGATACCATCTACAATTACGATAGGGAGCTGGGTGCTTTTACAAAGAAGAAAGAGGAAGAAGAGAAACACAAATGAATTTGTAGAGTCGTTCAAGGGGCAAGTTAAAGACTTCAAACTCTGTGAATCTAGCAAGCGTGTTACAGAGGTTCTAATACAACATGCTTTCCAGCACTTAGACTTGAGGGTGAGACATTTTCCTCCCGGTTTTCCACAATATCGTCCCAACTGTATGTTTTATTTCTGTAAAATCTTCATTCGTTTTCAATTTATTTTACACTTTTATGAGTAGGCAAATTTTGATTCATTCATTAGTCTTTGGTACTATGCAGATATTTACCCATGCAAAAGGATAGACTGGCAACCAATGGAGAGCATAAGCGGGATTTTCGATGCTTTTCATGCATTTGTAGGAGAACAAATTTACAAAGGAAGGACTCATTCAGATCTTGCAAAAAATGGCGTATTTTTTTATGACATGCATTACACTGAACCTAAAACGCCTTTAGGGTGGGGTAGTTTAACCCCATTACCCCTCCCATCATTTGACAGCAAAGATTGGTCATTGTCAACTGCACAAACTAGCGAATCCTATAGGATCAGGCTGTATCAGGATATACAAAAGTCTCTTAAGGCACCTGTTGCAACGAAGAATGTGAGACTTACTATTTTTATGCCTATTGAAGTGTTTATTGACTTTTTCTTTGATGAAGATATCAGAACAACTTCAACAATGTTTATTTGCAAGTCAAATAATTCACTGGACTTGTTAGATGATGGTTGGGACAGGAAGAACACAGATGGTTTCATTTCTGTTCTACAAAAGAAGTCACTAATTTGCAAGTACATTATCAACTCTCAAAACTTCATTACAACTTTTCACTACACAAGATATCATCATGTTGCAGGTAACCTTGTTCCACTAGATCAAGATCTGGAGTCTGATCCAGAGAATAAGCCTCTAGTAATAATGGAAATATATTTGGAAGGTAAATTATTGACAAGGGTAAAAACATGGTCAAAAACATCTCTTTCCCAAATTAGAGAAGACCTCAATTACGAGGAGCTTAATTGCCAAAAGATTATACATTCACAATGGATACAAAAAAGGTAAACCATTCAAACTTAAAACTCAAAATTTATTACCCCACATAGAACTTTATGCATGTGTCACTAATAATACCTCTCTTTTTAACAGGTTCCAAAACGGAAGGAGAAAACCACTTTCTGCAAAGATTCTCTCTCTCACACCTTACACTTGATTAGTCATTAAACAATGACTCCAACATTGTAAACCCCAAATGCCATGTAATACAAAAGATGATTTTTATTAAGATGTTTTCTTGTTACAAAGGTGTCTCATGTCTATTACAACAAATTATCTAAGTACGACCGCGATTGTTTCTCTGCGTCGGTGGCCTTCGGCCTCGGCCTCGGCCTCTAGGTGTGGGTGGCTGTGTGGGAGGGGGTGCAATTTCTTGTTCAGATGCTTCCATTTGCTGCCACAATATTTCCTCTCTATTTTGTTGTTGATCATCCTCCTCAGCCTCTTGGCCAGCAAGCGATCTTGGATGTTTTCTTCTTCTCGCATTCACACATATTCTTCTACCTCTGCATTCAAAGAAGGATATTGATTAAAGCTTCATGGTATTCCCTGGCTTGCATGCTCACATTTTCTTCATGTTGACGCACCCTCTGTGCAGCCTCCCTTGCAAATTTGTCCCTTCGTACGACCTCCTCTACTGCACGCTCACAGATAGCAGCAATCAAAAATTGAACTGTTCTAATTGTGGTATTTTTTACTTCAAAGTCTGGGTATTTGTTGACGGACAAATTCTGTACACGAAGAGTACTTCTTTAGTATAATGTTCATACATAGCGACGCAAGACGCAAGATATTACAAATATACACTCACATTTAAAATTTCAAAATAACGACTTATGAAGAGATATGCATTGAAGCAAGTCCTCCATCCACAACTGACATCATTGGGCTGCAGTGGCACTTTTACCCTTCGAATTCGTACGTGCAGATTGAGATCATGCTCCAAAATAAGATGCTCAACACAAGAGACAAACTTACGAGAGCACATCTGAGCGGTCAAAAAAAGTATTAGTCAAACCAAAATGATTTATCTTGGCCATAATATACAACAAAATTTCAAAGAGGCAATGTAGTAGAGACTTATGTTCTCACAGTACCATGATTTCCTCGACTAGAATTTGCCAAGTAGCATACATTATCTGGTATAGAATACAAAAGCAAACTCCAGTGTCCGTTGAAAAAGAAAAAAGGGTAAGGTATTTTTGTAAAAGAACACATACAAAACGCACTAAAAGATGTGAACACTTACCGTTCATTGTAAGCCATGAAAATAATTTTAGCCAAGTCAAAGTTCACTGGTCAAAACCATTGCAGAAGTGCCAAAAATGATATGTTTGGATTTTGCAATGGAGTTGACATCAATGGATCAATGCTATATACTTGCATTTGAATATGTTCTGGCAATAGAGAGGTTATATAGCTGCAGGCAACATTGAAAAAGATGAAGGATGCGTAATTAAAAAAACAGCCCAATCACAAACAACTTGAAGCTTACCATTGCATAGCATTGGCCAGCGTGTCTGTAACCTCCATGGTAAAAGGACTCGCCAAGACATGGAAATTGGTCCTGTCCAATGTTAAGAGATCCCTCCGACCCCAAGATGCAATAACCGCTCTCTGATAACCAAGAGCCACTAACTCAACAACCTCTCTCTCATTCTCTTCTAAAATATCATCTAGCTGTCTTGTTAATTCAGGGGGTGCAGATTCAGTATTTGGTTGTGTTTCTGAATCAGAATCAGGGTGTGCAGATACAGTGCTAGGTTGTGGTTGTGGTTGTGGTTTTGGGTCAGTGTTAGGGTGTGGTTGTAGTTGGGATTGCTGTCTAGGGGATGTTTGTGGTTGAGGGGATTCTGGCAAAGGTTGAATTTGGGCTACGGGTTCCACTTCTGATATACGAACCCTTTGAGAGCGGGTGTCCCTGTCATGAGTTGCTTGGGAACTCTCAGTGTCTCTTGCGCGGCGGCGATGGAGGGGGGGAACCATCAGTATAGACTGCATACGAGGATCGCCTATGAGCCTCGGTGCAATGCTCTGGTCAAATCTAAACCTCAATCTCCAAAGAGTATGGAAATCCCTTGGCATTAACGTTAATCTGTGAGCATGCGCAGCGAGAAAATAAGCATCTTCAAAGAATTCGACGAAAAATTCTTCAGTGATTTCTTGAAGACACAAGATGGCCGATGCAGACCATCTCATACCGATACGCCACTGCTCACAGATCTCTCTCACAACCCTTTGGAAAGGAAGTCTGGCAATAGCTGGTTGCATGTGCCTTTCAATTCTTCAAAGCTCTCGAAGAACCGAATGGTGAGCTCGATATCGCCTTCTCCTTGCTTGTGTTTGATGAGAAGGCGAGGACGAGGCTCCCTCTGTGTTTTCTGACCTTTGAGGTTGTTGCTTTGTACGAGCCATCTACAAAACTACAATAAGAATATGCGCAATAGGGGCCAGACAGGGGCCAAACGAACACTACAGAGGAAGCGGGGTCATTACCAAGCGATAGGGGCCAAACGGGCTCCCAGGGGACATCCTATCGCTTGGTGATGACTCCATCTATCACTACAGAGAAAGAGGGGTCATTACTAAGCAATAGGGGCCAAACGGGCTCCCAGGGGACATCCTATCGCTTGGTAATGACTCCATCTAACACAACACAGGAACCGGGGTCATTACCAAGCGATAGGGGCCAAACGGGCTCCCAGGGGACATCCTATCGCTTGGTAATGACTCCATCTATCACAACACAGGAACCGGGGTCATTACCAAGCAATAGGGGCCAAACAAGCTCCCAGGGGACATCCTATCGCTTGGTAATGACTCCATCTAACACAACACGGGAACTAGAGTCATTACCAAGCGATAGGGGCTAAACGGGCTCCCAGGGGACATCCTATTGCTTGGTAATGACTCCATCTATCACAACAGAGGAACCGGGGTCATCACCAAGCAAAAGGGGCCAAACGGGCTCCCAGGGGACATCCTATTGCTTGGTAATGACTCCATTTGTCACCATAGAGAAAGAGGGGTCATTACCAAGCAATAGGGGCCAATCAAGCTCCCAGGGGACATCCTATCGCTTGGTAATGACTCCATCTGTCACTACAGAGAAAAAGGGGTCATTACCAAGCGATAGGGGCCAAATGGGCTCCCAGGGGACATCTTATCGCTTGGTAATGACTCCATCTATCACAACAGAGGAACCGGGGTCATTACCAAGCAAAAGGGGCCAAACGGGCTCCGAGGGGACATCCTATCGCTTGGTAATGACTCCATCTGTCACTACAGAGAAAGAGGGGTCATTACCAAGCGATAGGGGCCAAACGGGCTCCCAGGGGGCATCCTACCGCTTGGTAATGACTCCAACTATCACAACAAAGGAAGTGGGGTCATTACCAAGCGATAGGGGCCAAACGGGCTCCCAGGGGGCATCCTATCGCTTGGTAATGACTCCATCTATCACTACAGAGGAAGCGGGGTCATTACCAAGCAATAGGGGCCAAACGGGTTCCCAGGGGGCATCCTACCACTTGGTAATGACTCCTACTTCAGGACATGGGGTCATTACAATAAGGGCCAACACGTTCATGTGAAAATAGTTGGGCAACACGTTCTGGTGCAGCTGGGTAACTACTTGAGATAGAAAAGACAGATAGGACATGGGGTCATTACCAGCAATAGGTGCCAAACAGGCTCCGAGGAGGCATACAATCGCTTGGTAATGGCTCCAACTATCTCTACAGAGGACATGGGGTCATTACCAAGCGATAGGGGCCAAATGGTCTCCAAAGAGGCATCCTATCGCTTGGTTTAGGGTTTTTAGGGTTTATAGAAAACATACAGACATGCACACTTGACAGACAGGGACAGCTGCAAAAAGACATCAAGAAATACCTGTATTAGCGAACCAGAGTTGCAGGAGAGAGGAGGCGCGTAGTCGTGCATAAAGGAAGGAGGCGACAAGCAAAGGAGCAAGAGAGAGAGAGAGAGAGAGAGAGAGAGAGAGAGAGAGAGAGAGAGAGAGAGAGAGAGAGAGAGAGAGAGAG
>JAWWVC010000022.1:0-17401 GCA_033807815.1 Rumohra adiantiformis | reverse complement strand
TGTGTGTGTGTGTTGTGTGTGTGTGTGTGTGTGTATAATTTGAGAACAAAGACTACAAGGTCCTACAAAGGCAATGGAGAAGGAAGAAGCAGATTAAAAAAATCCTTGTAACCCGTTAGAAAAGCCTAGGAGAGTAGTGCTAGAGATGCAAGATTTGCGTTGTCTGCCTATATATGAAAGCGAAAGTTGAAAAAAAACTGAAGTAGTAAGGATAATGTAGTTTTGGTTTACTCACCTTTTTGGTGCTCATTTTGATGGGAGAAGCCTTGAGCTATCAAGAAGCACTTCTCTCATATCTCCTCAGAGCTCTTTTACTTGTAGTCTCAACTTTGATGCAAGATTAACGAAGATGTCTCTCTAATCTCTTATTTCTTTCATATTTCTCCATTAAATTTCAGCATGAAGGTGTATTCTAATCATTAAGTGCAGATTTGATGTAAGAATTGGTGTGTTAATCTTTTGAATTGATGCTTGTCTTTGTGTGCTTGGATGGTTGAGTAATTGCAACAATATTGTGTTTTTTAAATCAAGTTTAGAGTAGGATTTGAATGGTTAATCTTCTGCTTAATATTCTCACAAGTGTGTGCTATGAATAGAGTGTCATTAACCATGAATTGAATTAGATTAAGGTTTAAGTGTATGGCTGTCTTGGTGCAATGGACGTCAACTTTGTCTCTTTAAAAAAGCTAGGTAGTATATGCTAGATATAGTTGAGGTTTACGCTAATGGTTAGTATCCAATCTATGTATGAAATATGAGGTGACTAAGGATTGGATTAGCTACTTAGTTAGCTATAGGTGGAGAGAGGATTGAGTGAGTGTAGGATTGGTGGTGTGCTTGTCTTGAAGTATAGCTAGAGGCTCCAATGCATTCACAACATCGTTTTCTCCATGAGCTAGCCGGGTGTTGTGCTCTTCGGATTGAAAATTTGTTTGACGCATGAGTGTGGTGTGTGTGTGAGGGAGTTGTGGGCACCCATTATAGCTATGGGGGCCTAAATATGGCGCCATTTTTGGGGAGCCTAGACCTATGCTAGTGAGCTTTGCTTACTTTCATAAGCACAAGGACTCTAGCACATTGGCCAAAAACTGTAGATTAAGTCAATTTGAGCATTTAGTTAGCATTAGAATTATTGGAAGATAAAGTGTAATTAGTGGAGTGAATAGTGAATGTGGATTTAACGAAGAATGACGTAAGTGAAAGAGTAGTAAGTCTCTCCAAAACTTACAAAAATCTTGGGTGGGGTGAGTGTCTCCCACAAAATTGTAGTTAGTGTTTAGATTAGTTAATAAATTAGGGAAAAATTAGTGAGTTTAATTTGTTGTTTTTTGTCCATCGTAATCTAGGAAGTGATTAGTTTAGTCTAGCATAGTTGTAGTGTATTTTAAAGAGAAAAATGGAATAGATTAGGTGAAGCTACTTTTTCTACAAATTTTGGTCGATGAAGTGAGGATTAGAGTAGACTAATTTGTGCAAAATCAGTGGTTTGAAGGTGCATTGTTTGGGCTAGATTACCTCTAAAATTTGGGACTATTTTGGGCTAGAATAGGCTAGATTAGTAAAGCTAGTCAGTAGGCGTTAGTAAAAAATTAATGGGGAAGGGTAGTGATGAATTAGCATTAGCATAGCTTAAGTTAAGTGTTGATATTGATTTGCAATAATAGGCATTAGCATTAGGTTGCATAGTGAATGAGGTAACTAGATAACCAATGAGCTAGGGAAGTAGATAAGGCATAGTTTAATCTTGGATTAAGGAATGTTAATGATGCTTAATGATGTGGACTATGCAATTGTAGGTAAGGATTAGAGAGAAGATTAGGCTTTGAGCTTAATTAAGCCATTGGGTTTATTGAAAATTGCATTAGGGTGTAGGATAAGATGGGCATTGCGCCAAGAGCAGAGCATAGTTTGAACCAAGTACGCCTCCCTAGCTTTGTCGTCACTCAAGAGCTACTCGGGGACCTTTAGCAAAAGACCAAAAAATGTTGACAACCAATGTCGGAGATCATTTTCTACTAGCAACTTTTATTTTTGATCAGGTAGCTAGGTATGTTGTAGGATAGCCTACATTAAAGGCTCCAATCAAGGCTCCTATTAAGGCTAAAAACTTGGTGTCGATCTTGCTCCTTAGATCGACAGCATGGTGTCAATCTAAGAAAAAGAGAGCACTCAAAGGGTTTTGTCTAGAACCAAGGGGTTGGTCGTGGTATGAATGCTATGAGGGCCTCATATGCTCAGTGGCATAAGCAAAAAGTTTGATTTGGTCAACTAAGAGGGCATAACATTGTCTCAGTATGAAAAAAGAATTGTTGAAGTAAGTCACATGCTAGAATGCAAGTCTTTTTCTGGTGGAGGTCTCAAGAAAGGGCTTAAAATTCTTTTTGCATACAAACTATCAAAAAGAACCAAAAAATAAACGAAGCTTAAAAACCACTTACATCAAAATTGATTCTGTTGGTGAACTCCTAAAGGACAAGGAGACTTATATAACTTTGAGGGGGACCATACCTTGAAAGGAATTTTAGCAACCATTGTACCAAGCAAACCATTCTAGATATCACCTCACAATTCAAAAAGCATAAATCTAAAATCCTACATTGCTATCTCATGAGATAAGTTTAAAAGACTTGCACTAAAGGAAAAGAAAAACTCTTGACTTACATATCCACGGAACCATCCTAGTAGTGCATGATAAGGACCAAATCTCATACTTGGGATAGACTTGTATTGTTTTAAAGGTATTATACACCTTAAGAATAACCTAGTATTATCAATTAGGATTGTGCTTCTAACCTAACTAATGACCCAACTCAAGAATCACACCATTGCAGGAGTCACCTCAAAACCCAAAAGCATTAGCTTGCAAGTCAGCAACTAGAACTTACACATACCAAGAACCTAAGCGTCAAAAACTAACCAAGGAACTACATGCACTTAAGGTCAAGACAATCTATAGCCTCTAGAACAACAAGGCCATCAAGGGTTTCAACCCAAGGGAGCGGTACAAAGACCACTACTCATTTGGATCCAATTTTAGCTATCTTTAGATACTGATAGTAGTGCAACATTATCAGATAGCATGGCATCCTCATTTCAAGGGGGACCACTTGATTTTGAGGAGTGAAGAACGGAGGTACATTTTGATATGACACAATATCACAAGGCTAATATATGCTAGCAAAAATTGGGGGCGGGGGGGCAGCTTCATGTTGAAGCTTTATGTTGAACCATCCAAACAATTGGTAGTTAAAGTGGAAATCATACTCACGCTTCCAGACCATATGTTATGGCCATGCTCCATGGGGATAGGTATATTAGTCCAAGAGGAACACTCTTTCTGATCCCGCCTGCTTACAAGGACATGAAATCTCAAGCAGTGGTTCTCCACGCACGAGCACGGGCACATATTGAACCAATATAAGAAACATCCACAGCTGCAGGAATGGCAAGGCGAGTGCGGGAGACTTGAAGTGACAATTATTGGCCATCAGCTCCACCAATGCCAACACCAACTATTGTACCAGAATTGGAGGTAAGTTCTAAACCATCACCACCATCAACAGCAATCTCATATGTACCTATGTCTACAATGATGCTAGATCAAGAGCATCTGATTCTGTATTAAAATGAGGTTGGAGTTTTTTTATTGCACATTAATGTCATCAACACACTTTTACCCATTTGAAAATGTCATTAATGTCTTGCACTATCAAAATGGAAACACAATGGCACTAAGGGATGACCATGGGAGTATGTATAGGATTGGGCATAGGGAAAAGTTGGGAACATATAAATGGCAGAGCATACCTATTGAGATGCATCAAGAGAAGGCCACCTCGGCTCATTTTGGACCTACCCCTACTTCTAAACCAAGACCATAATTGGAACCGTCTAAGCTTGCTTCCCTAGAGGAGACCCTTTCTAAAATGCACTTAAGAGGGGAAGGAAGACCACGAGAGGAGTTTTTTGGATCAATAGGAATGCCAACCTGAGCGTAAAAGGGGGCAAAGAGAGGAATCAAGTAAGGCATTGAGACCATCAACCCTTCAAAAATTATGCAAGAAATTTGATGGAACCGGTGACCCATATGACCATGTGGCTTAGTATAGGCAACTTTTGTTTGCTAAGGGGGTTACAAATGTGCATACTATGGTTCAAGTATTTGGGATGACCATGGAAGGAAGGGATTTGGCCAAACTTTCAAGCCAAATGTGTTGTATGATTTTGAGACCCTAGTTAAGCACTTCATTGAGGCTTATTCCAAGATTAGAATCAAACACATCATAGTAACCTTGATCCTTGATTTCAAAGAAAAGGAAAATAATATTGTAAGGGAAAGCATAGATTGGCTTGGGAAATTTATTGCAAGATGTCCGGCCAAAGAAATGCAAAGCCTGGAGCGTCTCATATCCTATTTCTTGGAGGGGTTGAGAGGTAGACAACTTTATATGCATCTGTTTGGGAAGAATCATGCGGACTTTGACGAGTGTTGTTACAACACTTAAAAGTTTGATGAAAATTGTGAGTTTATTTATTCAAAGAAGTCATCAACCTCTTTAGCATCAAATGACATAGGAAAGGGATTAGATTCAAACACCATAGCAAATGTCATCTTAAAGAAAATGAGACATGAAACAAAATGGCCCATTCCGTAAAGACCATATCCAATGAGGCAATACTCCTGCGGGACCTGTGGAGGCAATCATTCTATGGAAAAGTATCCAAACACCCAATCCACTAAAATGGTGTGATACATGCTCTAGAATGACCAATCATGAGTCAAGGGATTTTTATTATTGGCCTAGAGGGGATGGAGACAAGGGCAATCCACCGCAACAATACAACTTTGATAGAACCAAACTGGTCTTGGGAGTTCAACCTCCATTATTTGGAACATGTAATGTGAGGTATATTGAAATTGAAGATGGTGCACCCTTTTATGAGATAGTTCTCGTCTCACCTTACCAAGAGGAAGAAACCAAATAGGGTATGCTTATCTTGACAAGGCCAATGCTAATGGGATGTAGAACAATAAAAAATCCCAAATTATCCAACAGATGGAGGTTTCAAGCAACCAGACCTATAGGCCCATGCTTCAAATGTCAGGGGGACCATTGGGTAAGAGATTGCCCTCTGGTAGAACCTAGACCAATAAAAGAACCAGCTTGGCCTAGGGTACCAAGATATTGTATTGTGTGTGGTATAGATCACCTAGTAAAGGGATTGCCCGCTCAATAAAAAGACAAATCTCATCCAAAAACCTCTATCAATATGGTAGAAGTAATACAAGAATCATTTGAAGGGAAACCATACCAATCCAAGTGGTTATCAGGGCTCAAGCCAAAAATCAAGGGAAAAATGTGGTATATCAAACAAAAACAAAAAGGGAAAAGAGAAGAAGAGCTAAGAAGAGACCTAGCCTTCTAGAGCAGCAAACCAAAGAATCAAAAGAATCCTGGAGAAAAGGGTGTTTTGGAAGCTCAAAGTGAAGTTACTAAGACCAGTTTAGGGGGTTCAATACTTCTTGAGAAGGTAAACAAGAACTTGAAAACTCTTTAATGGCATTTGAAGGGTGGGTTACACCTAAAACCATCTTGCCAAAGCCTTTAAGGGAGTATCCCAATCCTATTCAAGAGAAGGAGAGGTTTGCAAACCATTCCAAATTGATCCGGGATACTCAAACAAGGACGAAAGAATTTCCCAAACATATCTTGCAACCATAGAAGCTTGTGCCAACTCTAGGGACCATAGCAGAAGATAAATCACTTCAAAGGGAAAAATTGGAAACATATGTGCCTAACAGTGAGGAAGGAATGAGTGTTTCACACCAATGAACTTGGAGGTTTGTGATAACTAGACCCTTTGGGATGAGGTACGTCTGAACAAGAGACAGAGGAAAATATTTGATGATAAATTTGCTCCAATTTCATTTGTAGGGTCTTCTTGTTCACAAGAAACTGTGACTGACTAAGAGGGCTTTGAGAGCCAGGATCGAGAACCAATACCTAGCAAGGCCTAGACACTAGCCACACTTCCTTCCTATATAGGATGTCATGAGAATGGATCCAAATTTTACCCATTCCTACATTGCAAGGAGTAGTGAAGCCTGTGGGGAAATCAAGGACCCAAGAAATCATCACCCGGGAATTGTTGCAAGCCCAATGACTTTCTTCTTAACCTTGGAAGAGGTCTTGTGCTTAAAACCAAAACTTTGGGACCAAGTGAAACAAACCATGGGAGTGTGGATCACATTACCAATACACAAGGAGGAAATGGGGGTCAAAAGCCTTTTAGAACCAGACAACTGAGTCAGTATGTGGAGGCAGAAGGGGAGTTCTACTTTGAAAATGAGCTTAAACAATGTAAAAACTCTAGCAGTATTCGATAATAGAGTAGGAGTGACCATTGCCACCAAGGAAACTTGGGAGGCATGGGGAAAGAGAACTCTTAGAAATACTTGAATGGGATTGCATCTTATTGATGGTGAGGTCAAATATCCATTAGGATTGCTTGAGGATGTTTCTATCACCATGTGTGGAATCCTGGTAGAGCACACATTTGTAGTGGTAGATTTTGGACAAGATTCCAATTATGATGTCATTATAGGCCAACCTTTCATGAGACAACTATTGGTGGTTCAAGATTGGGGATATAACTGCCTCTATCTATGCCACAATGGGAGTACTAAAAGGGTCAACCTTGATAACCATTCATACAAGGATGTCACCAAGACTCTTGTTGAAGAAATTGAGTCCACTACTTATGATCCTGCAAATGGAAATACAAGTGATAGCGCTAGCAAGGAAGGAGCAGAGCTGTGCGACTTCTTTGAGCAAGCTTCCATGCAAGAGGAAATAGAACAAACTAAAACAATGATGCAAGAGGAGGAGGCTTATGCACCTCTACCCTTCTTGGCAATTGAGATCAATGGGCATAGTTGGATGCAAGTACTTGCATCCATCAATGTGAGTGCAATGTCCTAGGGGACAAAACTCTGTGATGAAATGGGGTACAATCTTGCTCCAATTCAAATGATCCAAATTTAGATTTATCTAGCAATTGAATCATTGAGATGGGTACAAAATGAAATCACACTCACAGATGAGTCTCGAGAGAGTGAAGGTGGGTACTTGAACAATAATGAAGATACAAATGATGAGTGGGGACTTTCTAAGGATGGAATGGTATTACCAAACAAGACACCTAAATCAAGGGAACTCTGGACACATGGAGGGGGGAAATTGAAATTGCCACAAATCCCAACTTTGAGTACAAAATCCAAGTGGAGTCGGTGGAAAAAAATAAGCACAATCCAAAGGTGTAAAATGCCTACCACCACATCCAAACCACCACATCCAACAAGGAAAAATTCTTACTTGCACATGGTAGGTTCCATCAATAGTGTTGACTTATAGCAAGTGGAGTGCTAGTTTTGGATTGACACAAAGGTTGACAGAGCCCAAATCGACTCCCGTCCTAAGAAAACCTAGGAGAAAACCAAAGTGCTAGATTTCTAGCAAAATCTTTGGATGAAACCAAATCAAATCACAACTTAGATAAATCTCAATACTCATTGACAAAATTGGAGCGCAAGTCTTACTATGACAAGTGCAAGAGAATACTGCACAAGACATGGGATTCAGTGGCCAAATCGGATAGTGAGGAAGAGAAGGGCATTAGTGTTCCATCCAATTTCAAATGGTATACCATACAAGACCATATAATCTTAGTACAACAACCCAAATGAGAATAGCCAAGTGTACCAGGGGAGTCTTATGATGGCCCTGAGGATGTAAAAAAGGTTGACCTAGCTCAACTAGGGGGAGACCCACATCTTGTGTACATTGCAATTGACCTATAGCCCAAGCAAGAAGACTTGTTGATTCAAAATCTCAAGGCTTACAGGAATGGTTTTGCTTGGAGCTATAAGGTTATGAAGGGTGTGGATCCTCAAATTTGTAAGCATACAATTCCAATGAGGGAAGATGTCAAGCCTAGGAACAATGTCCATATGCTTACAATGATAACTTCTCAAGAAATTTTAAAGAGGAAGTTGATAAACTCAAGGAGCCTAAGTTTTTCTATGAGATAGACAATACGGAATGGGGATCTCCAATTGTGGTAGTTCCCAAGAAGAATGGCAAGCTACAAGTATGCGTCAATCTCAAGCAAGTTGATGCAAGTACAAGAAGGGACAACTATCCACTATTGATCACAAATCATGTTATAGAACATGTGGTTGGAAAAAGCAGCCTGTAGTTTTCTTGATGGATTCTCTAGCTATAATCAGGTGACTATGGATCCAAAAGATCAACACAAAATAGCCTTTGCTATGGAGTGGGGAATATTTTCCTACAGAGTCACGCCTTTTGGTTTGATCAATGCCCCAGACACATTTCAAAAATTGATGGCACATGCATTCAAAGAATACCTCTGAGACTTTTTGGAAATATTCATGGATGATCTCTGTGTTCATTCCTTGGAATGTATGGACCACATTACTCATCTAGAGAAAATCTTTGAGAATTGTCGAGTATATCACATCTTCCTAAATTCTAAGAAATGTAGATTTATGGTAAGGCAAGGTAAAATACTTGGGCATATTGTATCAAAGAATGGAATCTCTACCAATATGGATAAAATTCAAGTGATTGCAAACTTGCCAAGGCCAACCAATGTTAAGGAAGTTCAGCGGTTTATGGGGCATTGTAGGTATTATCAAAGGTTTATATTCATGTATGCTTCCATAGAAAAACCTCTTCATGCCTTGCTTGTTATTAATTATGAATGGTTGGAGGAATGCAAAACAACATTCTGCAAACTTAAACAAGCACTATTTTTAGCATCGATATTGTGAGCTCTTGATTGGAATAAGATATTCCATGTCCATATTGATGCTTCTAGTTTTGCAATTGGCTACATATTAACTCAACTAGGGGAGCATAACATGGATTTTCCTATTTCATATGTGAGCAATGCAATTAAATTCTATAGAGAAGAACTATACAATCATTGAGTGAGAGGGTCTTACTATGGTATATGTAGTCAAGAAGTTTTTCCATTATCTATTGGCAAACAAATTTGTCTTCCTAGTAGACCACCAAGCTTTGCTATATTTAAGTAACAAACCTTGTGCTGGAGGTTTTATATTGAGATGGTTTGTGATTTTGCTAGAATTTTTGACTTCATGGCTGCAATAAAAAAGGGAACAAACCATACAAGGGTGGATCATGTGTCCAGATTAACTAATGGCAAACCACTCCTAGGATTTACGGACAATTTGTCTGATGCAATTGTATTCCAAGTAGAAATGGTTAGGTAGTGCATTTCTTGACAAGAGCTAAGTTTGAAAGGCTTGGGGAAATAGTTGAAGAGAAGGTTGAATTTATTTTTGCATGTTATCAATTTCAATTAATAGCTGAACAACTCTACCATGGAGGATATGGTGGCATTTTGAGATTGGGAGCTTGCCCAGAGGACTATGAGCAACTTCTAGCTCACGCCCAAGTCTCTCAAACTAGGTACAAAAGATTAATTGTTTGACATGTACTTTGGGAGTGATTTTGGTGGCCAACTCTACACAAAGATGCTGCCAAATTTCTTAACAATTGTGAGCTTTGTCAAGTGGTTAAACCTATGCAATATGTCACCCTTTATCACATTCAAAAAACTTCAAGGTGGGTTGACCATATAGTAAAATATTTTATTGAGAAAACCTCCTTGAAAGATGTGCCAAGACACAAGAGAAAAACTCTTGAAATAATGCAGCATATATGAAATCATTGGCAATCAGCTCTACCAAAGAGGTTGGGATGGTACTTTAAGATCGTGTGTTTGTGAACACAAGTACATACCCATCCTTCAATGCATGCACGCGGGGTTGGCTCTAGACATTTTTTTAAAAAACCAAAAACAAAACAAATCATTTACTCTAGTTTATGGTGGCCCACTATTCATGGGAATGCCAATGAGTTTGTTCATCGCTGTGATGGGTGCCAGCAAAATAGAGTACCAACAAAATTGGAGACCATGTCAATGAGACCTATTCTAAGCACTCAAGCTTTTAGTAATTGAGGCGGCATAGATTTGTGGGGCCAATTAAGCCATTGACAAAATCTACTCATGCACAATATATCATTGTGGCCACACACTATGTAGCCACATGGGTGTAAGCCAAGGCTACAATTCAAAACAGTGCTAGTGGTAATTCAAAACAACGCTGAAACCACTGCTAAATTCCTATATGAGTTTGTCTTCAGTTGTTATGATTTACCAATAGAGATTGTGAGTGATCAAGGTGTTCACTTATTAAATAAAGTCATCAAGTTTTTACTCAATTAGTTTATGGTTATTCATAGAACATTGGCACCTTATCATCCACAAGCCAATGGTGAGGCTGAAAGTTCTAGCAAAACACTTTGCACAGCCTTGACCAAGACAATGGAAGGGAATTGCTCTCATTGGGAACAAGAGCTACACAATGTGCTATGGGCATATTGATGTGCCTATAAAATGGCCATTGGAACAACTCCTTTCAACTTAGTTTATGGTCTTGATGCCATCTTGCCAGCTGAACTTTTACTTCCAACCTTGCGGGTAGCTCAAACCTTAGACTAGACAAGGCATTAACTGTGAGATACGGTTGATGAACTTGAGTTCTTGGATTGGATAAGATTATAGGCAATGATAGGTATGTATGAAAAGTTGCAATGCCAAAAGCAATGGCATGATCACAACCTATGCACACATTTGTTTCACAAGGGAACACTGGTTTTTGTATATACCCTAAAGCAACACAAACAAAAATTGAAGCTCAGAGGTTTGGGGCTATTTGTCATTAATGAGATCTCCCCAAGTGGAGATGTATGTTTAGAGACACTAGACAAGGAACCTATGGCTTATTTTATCAATTAAATCCATCTATGAGTATACAATAGTCCCTAAACTTTTGATATTCTTGAAAGGATGCATGCAACCAATAACAAGAAGGAAGCCTCTTAGGAGATGAAGCGTAAAACTCAAGAGGAGGCTCAAGAATGCACTACACGTCATTGTCAAAAGTGGTGGCATATTAACAAATTTACTATTTATATTACTGACTCATTAACACCACCAAATCCTATACTAATGATAGGTCTAGAATCACGTGCTCACCTTCATCATGCTTTATTGGATTTGGGGGTGGATGCCAATATTGTTCCTTTAGTACTCTTCAATCAGCTCAAACCTAAGAAGCTAGTAACTATGGCAGATCAACTTTATACCTTTCAACAAGAGCCAACAAGAGCCAATTTCCCATCATGGATTAGTACAGCTTTCAATCTATATGCAAGGAATTTCAACATTGGTTTGCTTCCATATGGTGGATTGTGTTGCAGATACACAACTCATTTTGAGAAAACCTTGGATATATCAGCATCATGGGCTGCTAGACTTTGCTACATCATGGATTACCTTCCACATCAACTCAATGTTCCTATGGAACCAATCCCAAAAGTTGATCAATCTTGGCCAATAGTGGTTACTTCTACATAAGTTTCAATTTTTCCTGAAAAAGAACATTATCAACCGGCCCAATTATATCCAGAAGACTACCACAACAAAGTGTGTCAAAGACTCTACCCCAGTCAAGCAACATTGGGTCCCAAACAAGCTATTGTTTTGCAGGCAGAAGGGTTCTATCAGGGTAATAAGAGAATCTGGATTCCACGATAAAACCCACAATCCTTCAAATTGGTGAGCTCTATTTCAACCCAAGTATGATCCAAATTATTAAGTCCTAAGCTACATTCCAATAGGCAACCTAAAAATGTTTAAGCATCTTTCACATTTTCCAAGCAACGCACTCAAATTTGGAGGCATAAACTAGCTGAGTCTGCTTTGGAGTCTATAATTACAAGGCCATTGGCTAAGCCTTCACATTTTTTGGCACAACCCATTAAGAATAACATGCAATTGCAAGTATCCATAAAAAATGAGGCTCACCTATTGCTTCAACTGCTCAGGCATAAGTTGTCACAACCTAAGGCAGTACAATTCATGGAGCTTCACCCCAAAGTATCAATCCCATTCCCATATTATGCAACCATACAAGCATGGGCACAATTACACAGCTATAACACCCCCAGATAGCACAAGCATGCCTACTTCTAACATTAAAAAACTTATTATGGGCCTAAGTATGTCAACATTCATGCACAACACTATATTTTTCAATATGCTAACCTTAAGATCTAGGGGTCTTATATCTCTTCACAAGAACCACTCATTCATTACCTACTTGACATCCCACACTAGCAAGGAGTCCCCTTTAGTCCAAGTAGCCATTAACCTCTGGCACACTAACTTCCTACAGTTCCATTTGATTTTAACCACACCATTTCCATGTTGACTTTCATCATTGTATACATCATCATAGTTTGCATGTTTTTATTTTTTGCATGTTTTATACATGCCCTTGGAGAGGGGGGATAATTATTGCATCTTAGTTAGGGCCTGTGCAGGATTGATAAACAGAAGAGTCAACGTCTATTATCTTACGATGGGAGTAGGAAATTCCAAGTCCAATAGTTAGGCTGATCCTCGCTAGCAAATGCCACCTATCTAGATTGTGCTTAAGCACCTATCCACATAGGCAACCAAGGTATCATGCACAACATTTCTTTATGCATAGGCTAGCATTTAGATGCCAAATCATGGCATTGCATTAGGCATGTTTTTGCTAGACACCCATGCACTGCTGCACACTCCAAATAAATTGAAGGCACTTTTTTGCATGCAATTTTTCCCTTAAGATATAATAACCATGGCTTTTAGAGCAACCCTCAGATCCTTGGGGGGGCAGAGAATCAGTATAGAAGTAGGTAGCAACTCAAAAGGTAGGATAACCCAGTAAGGGTGTGATAAAGGGAAAAACAAAGTCAAATTTAGGGAAATGGATATCATTTTTGGGTAAAGGAAAATTATTTTATCAAACCACTTCAACAAGAGGCCCTCTTGAGGCTAAAGACAACTAGCAAAGACCCTGGATCCAAAAAATACCACCCTATCACTCTTTGATGTGTAGATCCACACTAGTGGTGTTGGTTTAAGGTTGTCAGTCTACACATAGGGTGAGTTTTGCAAAAGTGAGCATAGGGACATGATAGGCAGGTCATGGGCTATTAGCTATTAAATTTTAAGAGCAAAATTAGTGTCAATATGAGTGGTGTTGATCTGAGGTCGAGAGACTTAAAAAATATAAACCTTGCATATGCACATGTGAAGGCCCAAGGGAGCTTGAGAAGGAGCAAGATAAGAGAACCCACACCATCCCAACCCCCAACAATTAGCAGGCTACACTCTCTCACATTTGGGTAGGGTATTTGGATTTCTTGCATTATTTGCTGGTCAGGCAAAGCTCCATGAGTGTAGACAGTGGGTATGGGGTCTGGTAAAGCTTGCTCCCACCCAAAGAGTGCTTGATACATTCCCACCATGTTTTTCCAAATTCTCTTGTAGCACAAATGCTCTGCTGAAATTTTTGCAAGCTCATGTAGTGCCAAGAGGGCACTATGACCCAGCAAAGATTTATTCCATTTGTTCCCTACATAGAGAGCTATTTGGATAAATGCTTCATTGACTCTAATGTGCTACATGCCCATCACCTAGGGGTTCTTTGGGTATATTTCCAAAATGAGAGGAATGAGGAAGGGTTATGCCGTGTGCTCACCCTCAATTTTTGTATCTACACATGCTTAATCCAAATGATATGCACCTATGGAAGCACATGAATCCAAGAGGTTTCTTTTAGTTGACTCCTTAGGGACCAGATTATATGAGAGCCTATTAAGCCTTCAGCATAATGTCTAATGAAAATGAGTGCATAGTCATAAACCTTAGGGGGGATGTGGTACAACTCCAAATCACGAGAGCTATAGTGAGGGAAGCATTAAACCTGCCCCATGGGGAAAGCATTGAGTTCTTTAAGCTTACACACAGCCAAGCAGATAAATACATATGCACTCATAAAGACAAACCCACTTGGGAGAATTTGAAGACGTAGAGGGTATGTTTGGAACTACAATTACACATGCAACACTTCCACATGACCTATCCACACAAACATTCTACCCGAGAGAAGACCCTAGCCACTGAGTACTCATTGAGAGATTTTCAAGGGGAAGGAAGGAAGTATGATTGCTCACAGTATTTACTCTATGATATTGTGAGGGGAGGACAAATTTTGGAGTCTACAAGGCAAAGTATAGCCAAGAGACGGATGCCATTGTACTTGGGGGCTGTTCTGGCAATCACACACATTATCTAATTTGCCATGGGGGCTGTGAACACCTACCACCACCAATCTCACAACTTGAGGATGCAATAGCCAAAAATAGCACACATAAGATGCCAAAAGGTGTGCCATTAAAGGGAAAGAAGCTAGCTGAAAAACTAGGAAGTGAAGGTGATACCACTGATAATGAGAGGTACAAGAAGTAGCCAACCACCCCTAGAAGCCCAAAGGCAACCCACTCCCCGGAGATCAAATGAACCAGAAGAGGAGTTAGAGAACTTAGGGAAAGTAGTGAAGATGAGTCTCAAAGCTCAAGAGATGGGGAAAGGGGACCAACAAGAGCTTTAGGAACTAGCTTGGGCAATTCATTGGAGTATGGAGGAAGATCACATACATCAAACACTGGCCCAAGGGTTGATCCATCCAATCAATCAAACGTACCCACCATCGCTGGATGAGAAAATGACATTGGTAAGAGCCTTGTTGAGTTCTATTAACCAAGAGATAGAAGCTATGACTAAAATCGCCAAGGCTATGGAGCTTCACAAAAGGCGTCATCACCAAATTGATGAAGCCAAGGCTAAAGAGGAGGAGGATGCTTTGAACCAATTAAGGGAAAGGAGAGGAAAGGAGGTAGAGGAATCATGCAAGGATAAGGGAAAAGGAAAAATCTCATCAGAAAAACCACCTATACAAGAATCCAAACCATTTACTCCTCTGACAACCGCTGGAGGAGAGCTTGCAGAGGAAAATCAAAAGAAAATGGAGGAGCTACAAAGCCAAATCCAACAGATGCAAGAGGAAAACTGGGGGTATGTGGATCTAATCAAGGAAGCCCATCAAAGGGAAGGGGTGTCTATTGATAGGTACCAACAAGCCGCTTTGAAAATAAAAGCGAAAGATGATTTAATTGAAACATTAACCTTAGAAGGCCTTGACAAGATGGAAAGGGAGTAGATAGAAAACCTAAAGAAAGGAGTCCAAGCAATCAAAGAAGCAAACAAGACCTTGAACATGAACAATGCTGACCTAAGTTCCAAAATTGGAAGATCTTATGCTATAGCTACTACTGACCCTAATAGAGAGCCAAAAGGAAAATTAGAAAATTGAAGCAAGTGCTCTAGACAGTGTTAGATAAATGCAAGAAGGTAGAAGCAGCTTACAAGCAAGAAATGGACCTATATTTAGGTGAGTCATCTTTTGAGCCTTCGTCTAGAAAGGAAAGTATTGGGGAGACACAAAAGTTGCAGGATCTTGTGGTTGAGTTAACAAAAAATAATGAAGACTTGAGCGCCCAATTGAGCTAAGCCAGCACAAGGAGCATAAGAACTACAAAGGCAGCTAGACCATCCACAGTGGGGGAGCCCCAAACAAAGACAAGTGTGGATTTATAGTGGGACAATGAGGGACTACCTAGAGATATGCCAGATGCTAAGGACTCTATCCTTTAGGAAGAATGGACATTTTCCCATGGCTACTACAAAGAATTGACATACCATGCCAGAGCCCTTAGCCATTATGAGTGGTAGTACAAAAAGTGGGTAGATATCTATATCCTTACAAAGTTCAAAATGTTGAGCCTACGGAAATTAGTGTGCCATTGTTGAAGATGAAGATTAAGGCTACATGGGAGGACTGGCAGGCTAGTCATCTAGAGATGGGAAGGGCAGGATATATGGTGGATCCTAATAAGCTTTACAATAGGCAAATCATGGAAACACAGCTTGAGTGGCACAAGAAGTGGTTTCTTAGATACCCAAGAGCACTAAAGATCTATGCTAAGAGCCCGCAAGACTTGAAAACTGATCCTTCCTCCTCTCCATGCAATAGGATATATCCTTGGGAAGAGTACACTCAAAGGGTGGAAAGGCAAACTTTCCTTATCAACTTCACAAGAGTTAGAGGACCTTGATTTGGAGAACTAGCAATAGAAAAGTGGATGATCAAGCAATGTTTAGACACTATCAAGCTCTTCCGAGATGTACCGGAGTTCTCATGCCAACTCTTTTGTAAGATTTTAAGGATGATTTGCACATGCCTCACATGTTTTGAAGATGCTCAATTGATAGATAAAGCTTTTTATAAGTTTAACTTTGGGGATGCAAAGTTAGCTTTGGACTTTGAGATATGACTACAACCACAATAGATAGATGCATGGGTTATTTTTCAGGGTCTTGTTTCTTGCCAAGCCACTTTCTGCAGAAATGTAAAGAGATGGTGCAATATGGCTTTGTGGAGAAAAGTTATTTATCCTCATGATTTGGCATTACAAAAACCCCACATGCTCAATTTATTGCTCACCATCTAGAGGATGTGGAGATGCCCCTCACAAGAATGCCACCTTAGACACAACTAGATTGCCAAGAAAGGGTTAGGGACACTTTCATCAGCGTAAGGCCACAACAAGTACTATTTGGCAGCGCGGTGTACCCTCAACCTATGGTTTGGGCTTTGACAAATATCTTATAGACTCTACAGCAACAACAACCAACTTAGACATGTTGAATTTGCTCCAAAAGCACTCAAGGACAAGATGAAGCTAGACCCATCACAAAACGCCAAAAGAACTGAGTTGTCTCAAGAGCAATAACCTTCAGATCTGGGGGTGTTTGGGAACAAAGACTAAAAGTGCCATAAAAACTAATATCCTAACTTTCTTGAATGATTTTCTCACTTCAGACTGGTCATGGGGAGTACCAAGAAGAAGAGTTAGTGTATTAAAATGAGCCGATAAAACTCTCTCAAAGAGATAACATGGAGGAGTGCTTACAAAAGGGTATAAATATCTAATGGAGTCTCAAAAGATTAATAGAAGAGACCCATTGATGCCTCCAAAAGGATAGGTGCAAAAGCCTTAAGGAACTTATTTTAAATTTTACATGCTTGAGGTATCGAGGTATGTATAAATATGCAAGCATGGTTGATTGAGTAGAAAAATAGGCTTATTACTTTGAAATTTCATGGGAAATTAATCAATCTCTCAATAGAAATTTTTAGAGCTTGAACAGGCTCAGCACGGGATCCTGACGGACTCTAAAAGCACTTAAAACGACTACAGATTTGTGGGAACGGGAGTACCAGAGGTGATAAGATTCACATGGGCATGACATGGGGTAAGAGTGGATA
>JAWWVC010000021.1:0-17805 GCA_033807815.1 Rumohra adiantiformis | reverse complement strand
TGAATATCATTATTGCGATATGGCTCCCAACAAACCCAATAATGAGTTCAACCCACAAATGGATACATCAAAGGATAGCTTTGTTCTTGTGTGGCCTAGTACCTCAATGTATCCTATATGGATATATCAAAGAATAGCTTTGCTCTTGTGCCGCCTAGTACCTCAGTGTATCCTATATGGCTAGAGGTTGCAATATTTGATGTGGGTAGAGAAAAGGAATTAGAGACCTTCTTGAGAGTAAAGATCCAATATTGGGCTCCCATCACAAAGAACCAAAATTCTAGTGATGTAGATGTGTATAACGATTGCTGGAAAAAAAGTTGGAGATGTAATGCAAATGATCCTCAAAGGTGGGAACATGCTAGTAGTATAGTTTGGAGTTGGACTCCAAGAACAAAATATGCATCTAGCATAGAGGCACGCAAGAGAAGTTTTCCTAAAACCATAAAAGTTCCCAAAAGTGTGGCTGAGAAAGAAAAAATAAGGCTAAACTTTACTAGACATGGGAATGCCGGAAGTTCTTCAGAATGTGATGATAACATACTTGAGGGTTAAGCTAATGCCACTACTTGTCCTTCCAAGCTCATTGTTGTTGAGCCACTAAATGTTTACATTTTTTAAAGTATCCAGCTACTTATCCAACTTATTCTAAATTTGTTCAAGAAATAAAATCATATCAAGTACATACATTCACTTTTAATGTCAAAAAAGATCAATTTATGTGTCTCTACAAATTGAAAATTGATTCTCAAAGAAAGTACGTTAGTGCCAAACTTAATTTTTCCCAAAATTCCTAAATTGGTGTTTATAAAGATAGAAATATTTCAAGGAATCCTAGGAATGGATTGGCTAAGCAAGAATCAAGATAAGGTTCATTGTAGCCAAGGAATGGTCTCCTTTTATTCCTCTAATTGGAACAAAATTGAAATTCAAGAAAGATTGGCCAAGGCACCACTTGAGGTAGTAAAGATCAACTACTTAGTTAAGGGACTAAGAAAGGGATTGCCAATTTATGTCCTCAAGGTCACAAAGCCAAATAGGGAACCTAAGGACCAAGAACCAAAATGGCTTAGTGGATATGAAGACATTTTTCCCAAAGTTGTCAACCAAACTTGTCAGCCAACTAGGGGATCAATTCATGAGATTAAGCTTGTCCTGGGCACCCAACCCATAGCCAAATATGCCTACAAGGTGTCCCTATCCAAAGCTCTAGAACTCAAGAACAAGCGGACCCAACTCCTAGAAAATGGCTTCATTAGACCCACTGTTTCTCCTTGGGGTGTCCTAGTTCTATTCCAGAGAAAGAAAGATGGAACATTTTGGCTTTGCATAAATGTCAGGGTACTAAATAAATGTTTCATCAAAACTTAATACCCCTTACCCTACATAGATGAGCTATGTGATTGCCTTGGCAATGCTCAATGTTTCTCCAGAATGGATCTTTGATCAAGTTATTACCAAGTGAGGATCAAGGAAGAAGATATTCCCAAAATAGCTTTCAACACAAGACTTGGGCATTTCAAATTTAACAGCATGCCTTTTGTCTTAGCTAATGCCTTTTCCAGCTTCAACCGGCTCATGGAATATATTTTTAGGAAAGAGCTAGATAATTTTTTCTTGTATTCTTTGACAACATCTTGATCTACTTGAAAACCAAATAAGGATAATGAACAACATCTACACCATGTTTTAAGAATTTCTCAAGAAGCTAAGCTGTACGCCAAGCAAACCAGATGTTCTTTTTTTGTAGAAAAGATAGCTTATCTTGGGCTCATAGTATCCAAATATAGCCTCTCCCTAGATCCATCAAAGGTGGAAGCTATTACAAGCTAGCCAATCCCTAGATTTTTTTTTTGAAGTTTGAGGATTTCTTGGACATACAGGATGGTGCAAAGGTTTTGTTCAAAACTATGCACTCATCACAAGTCCTCTCATAGAACTCACTAAGAAGAAATAACCTTTCACTTTTCTAGGTAGAAGATGAAAATTGTTTAACAATCTCAAGGAAATCTCTACTACTAAACCTATTCTCAAGGTTCCAGATTTTGAGAAGAACTTTAAAGTCATTGTGGATGCCTGCACCCTAGGAATAGGGGGAATCCTATAGCCTAGTAAAGCCAATCCATTGCCTATGAGTCTTGACAATTCAAGATCCACAAGCATAATTGCCCTACCCAATGACTAAGAGCTTTTGGTGGCTAAAGTGCTCATTCTTAAGAATTGACATCCTATCTTTTGGGGCTAGTCTTTGAGCTTGTCATTTACCACAAAAGCCTTAAGTATATTTTTACGCAATGATCTTAACATGAGGCAAAGACAATGGGTTGAGTTTCTGATACTTGAATTCACATTCAAAATAACATTTAGACTAGGTAGAAAAAATAAAGCAAAAAATGCCCTGAGCAAAAGAGTGACTGCCCTTGCCATTTCTCTTCTCAATTCTACCCTTCCCTAAAAAGTTCAAGCAGCCCTTTAAAGTGATGATCAATTTGGACCTATCTTGCAAGAAATTCAAGCACATGTTAACGATGATAATTTGGAAGATTATTTTAAAAATGATGGCTTGCTATTCTTCAATAATTGATAGTGTATTCCCTCAATTTTTACGATCGCAAGCTCTCAAAGAAGCTCATGAGACCCCGCTTACATCTTTTCTAGGTTATCATAAAATGTTTGCTTCACTCAGACAAAGTTTCTTTTGGCCAAGGACAAAGAAATATACCCTCAAATATGTCAAGAGGTGCCTCATATGCCAAAAGGTAAAAGCCAAAAGGATCCAAGAATGCTTCAACCACTTAACATCCCAGAATTGAAGTGGGAATATATAAGTATGGATTTTATCATAGGAATACCCAAGACAACTAGGAATTTTGATTCATTTTTTGTTGTAGTAGATAAGATAACCAAAGTTGCTCATTGAGTTCGAATCAAGAAAATTGCTATTGCATTTTGTAATTCCCCATTATTCATCAAATAAGTAGTCAGGTTACATGGGATTTCTACAAGAATGATAAGTGATAGAGATGTAAAGTCTACCTCCAAGTTTTTGCAATATATGTTTCAATCTTTAGGCACTCAATGTAATCTCATCACAGCCTATCATTTGGATACGAGCGAACAAATAAAGAGAGGTAATCAAGTACTTGAAGATATGTTAAGATCTTGTTGCAGTCAACAACCTTGTCTTAACATATGTTAAGATCCTATTGTGGACAAATAGAAAAAAGTAATCAAGTATCTTTGTCTAGTTGATTTTGCCTACATTTCACAGGAGTTTGGGGATGTCACCCTTTAATGCTCTTTATAGTTAATGATATTTAGTTCCTCTCCAACCTGCCAATATCAACCTTCCTATTCCCTACTGCTAAGAAAACTCTTAAAGAAAGGGATTGAAAACTTTAAGTTATTAGGGACAATCCAAGAAAGCAATTGATATGCTAGAAAAGCTATGCAGATTTATATCGCTCTTTGAGGAGTTTTGAGAAGGGGGGTAAAGTATTCTTTAGGGTCAAATCCAAGCACAATTCCCTAAGTCTAAGAAAATTTAGGAATCTTGCTTATAGATATTATGGACCCTATGATATTATCAGGAGAGTGGGAGAGCAAGCTTACAAATTAGCCCTACCCTCACACTTGCATGTGCATAATGTCTTCCATGTTAGTCTACTAGAGAAGTATGTCTTGAATCCCCTTCATGTTCTAAATGATGATGAAACCACTTTGGTTACCCAAGAGGAACTCCAAATGGAGCCCAAGAAGATTTTGGAAATGTAGGAAAAGAAGCTGCTCCACAAGAAAATTTGAGAAGTCCTAGTGCATTGAAAGGGCTACCCTATTGAAGACGCTTCTTGGGAGGATTGAGATCATCTAGTAGCCCAACTTTTTCATATAGCATTGCACCTGTGTTTTTAGTATCAGTGTCTTTGTTCAAATATGAAACCACCCTTCTTTTTCTTTGGTATACAAAGAATCCTTTTGATATGAACACGATCTAAGTCAAGTTTTCTCCAAATCAAATTTACTCAATACAAAATACCAAAAACTCTTCTAATAATAAGAAGGGAAGGAATCTGCCATTTTTTTCTCTAACGCCTTGTAAAAGAGCTAAGTACACTAGACCACATATTGAATTAACTTCATTAGGTAGCCCATCTACAAGGGTGAGCCTTTTTTCCTCACCACTCCCGTCATTGACCACGTAGGGATAGGGACCCTTTAAAAAAATTAAATATTCTAATCCCAGCATATTTTTGTGTGTAGTAAGACTAATAATCTTTGACTCTAAAGAACTCTTAGGCTTAGCTCCACCATCCATGCAATGCACTTTCCACGTTAAGATGGTGACCAATACCTCATGGAAAACGATTGATCCTATGTGAGGAAGATTTTAAAAGCTTTTCACCCTTGCCTTCCACCTTTTTCTCAAGATGATAATAACTCTTCGTTTTCTCTAGGGAGTTTTTAAGGCCCTCCTCCAAGTCTCTTACTCGCTTCTAGCTAGCATTCCGCAGACCCTGCCTTGTGAAGCGTGCGATCAGTCATCTATGTGAGGGAAATTTTACAAGCTTGTCACCCTTGCCTTCCACCTTTTTCTCAAGGTGATAATAACTCTTTCGTTTTTCTAGGGAGTTTGTAAGGCCCTCCTCCAAGTCTCCTACTCGCTTCTAGCTAGCATTCCGCACACCCTGCCTTGTGAAGCGTGCCATCAGTCATCTATGCACTCAAGACACTTTTCTAAGTTTATTTATCTTAAAAACAAACTTTTGTCCCACTCTAGCTGTAATTTAAGCTTTACTTAAATACTTTTAAGAATTTTTGGAAAAAGTCCCTAGTGAACTAGGGCTAATTTTGGGAAAATCGTAAATTGGAAACTCTTGAAAGTACTCATGAGTATCCTAAAGGACATGTTTTTAGTTCAAGGCCATATCAAATAGATTTACTTTGTTATTTGTATACTTGAAGTTAAATTGTGCCAACTCAGAACCCTCCAAAAGCCTTTCCAAATAGCTCTTGAGTTTTTTGGTCTCAAACTATAGGAAAGTAGTGAGATGCTAGAAAGTTCTTGAAATTTATCTGAATTATCAAAAAAGAGGATAGAGGAGATGGATTTCACTAAGTGATAAGGGGTGAGAACTTGCCAAGTCCTCTTATCATTCTCAAGCATTTTATCACCCTTAAGAATAAAAAGGGGGGAAGGAAACCCTTATTTCCTTCACTCTTGTCCTTTAGTTCTCAAGGTTATCCAAGCTCCATAGATCCCAAGCTTCTAGATGAAGCTTCCCCTCCGTGATCTCTAGCTCCCATGTCGCACTCTTTAGTCTTCCTTTCTTCCTTTTCCTAGCTATAAGTCCCCCAAATTTCCCCCAAAGGAGGCTAAAAATATGAGAAAAGTTTGCAGCTTTTTCCTCTTTCTTAAGCTCCCATACATAAGAAAAAGCATGCTTTTTTGTTTTCCATTTGATAATTAACCCACAATTATCTTATTTTCTTGTTTTTTATCCTCCAAAACTCTTCTTTCATCCTCCTTTGAGCGTCACACTTCCCCTCTTCATGAGAGGTCATTACATGTAAGCCTCTTCTTTCACCCTCTTTAAGTACTCCACTTTCTCCCTTCAAGAGAATCTCTTACATTAATAAGGTAACTTTTTTTAATGAATCAAGAATATTTTGCTATACTTTTTCTTTATGTTTATAGTTTTCTTTCCCTTATACTTAGGTTTGTAAAAATTAATGGGATGATTAGGATGATGCTTTAGTGAGATTAAGATAAGAGCCTCTTTCAAAGGTATTACACTTTTGAAGATAGGTGCTTAATCACAATACTTAAGAAAGCATCCTTAATCTAACTAGGATTGTGAATGATTAGGATGATGCTGTAGTGATATTAAGACAAGAGTCTCTTTCAAAAATATTACACCTTTGAAGATAACTACTTGCAATAAGCATCCTTAATCTGATTCATGCTCATAATAGTAAGATGCTTTACATTTATGCCCTTGTGATATTATTTCCTGGCGATTAATTGCTCTCTTAATCACCCTTTTTCCCTTAATGCTTTTCTCTAAAATTCTTACTTTAATTAATCGTTTCTTGTACAAAGTACATAAAAGGACTCACAGAAGAAAACTAGATCTTCCTACGTGTTTAAATCATGAAAATGAACATCTTTTTTTTAATGCATAGAGATTAATTAGCCTTTCATTTCTTTAATCATTCTTAAAACTTACTAGCATCCCTGATAATCTCTCTTTCTCAAAAAATAATGCTCATTATTCCTCTTTATGCTTACTCTTAGTCTATATACTACTTCAAAAGCCCTTTTGATTTCTCTCATAATTGGACCACTTTCCATACCTTATAAAAGGATTAGAAGAAAAGAAAATCCTTTCTATCTAACCATGCTCTCAAGTAAGAAAGTGTGTACCCTTTAATCCTTCTTAGTATAGAGTAGGTGTATTTTTTTGCAAGCCCTTCTAGGTGTAATCATGCCCTTTCAACTTTTATTTGTTAAGGAAAAACACTTTCTCTAATAACATGAAGGATTAACTATGATCTTTCATAGTAGAGCAGATTATAAAATGGTGGTCTCTTATCATGCATTACTAGTAAGAGCTATGTGTAAATGATTAGTAAAGTCTAGGGTTATAATTTAGAATCTATATGCAAGTTTAATGAAGCTTAGGACCAAAGTTATTGGAAACAAAAATTATGCACATGATGATCTCTATGTTGTCTCGTTAATCATTTTCAATTGGAATCTTGTTGATACATTGTATATATTGTGCCAAAAAAAAAAAGATCTTCTCACTTGTCGACTTAACCACTTGATTGTGTAATAAGATTCCTTTCCCTTAAGTAGTTTTTCCTTTATGTTGCAAGTTTCCTTTAGCTCTCATGATTGTGTATCAAAAGATTCCATAAGCTGCAGTTCTCTTGAAGTCTTGACATTGGTTTAAGAAGAGAGTCTTCTTCAATTATCTTGCGCTCTAGGAATCACCTTACTACTTGAAATACTAACCAGCGTATGTCCTCATATTTTTCTATGAAGAAGATGTCTTTCTAGTAACTACCCCATAGTTGGATTGAAAAGAAAACAATCATACACAAATATTTTTTATTAACCTATTAATTAAACAAACTGCATAAACTTTATCATTGAGGAATACCATATCAAGGAAATTCTTTTTTTTATCAAACATACTTTGTTAAGGATCCTTAAAATAGCCATATCCATCTAAAGAACATTGTGCATAAAGAGTGTTGATAAGTCTCTAATCTCATCTAGTGATACATTTTGTGACTTCAAGCTTGCTTTGCTTATGCAAGATGGGTGAATGATCTCCCAAAGATGCCCACAAGACCCCTTGCACCTTGACTTTGTATAGCCAAGAATAAATTGGCTTAAATGTTTAGAATTGAGGGTTTAAACTTAACCATGCAAATGAGACAAAACCATAAACCATAAAGAGACTCGTCCGTACTTCTTGGGATTGTTTGGTAAAACAATTTGTTTGTTAATTAACTTTTTCATAAGGTTCTTGTTTTTCAAGAAAGAAAAAAAAAACTATGAACTAAGGTCCACTAAGTCAAAGAATGTAAGGTTTCTCAACGAGGATAGAAAAGGAACCCAAAGAGTTGTTTGTGATCAGGGATAGAAAAGGAACCCAAAGAGTTGTTTGTGACCAGGGATAGCTCACACAACACTTTTAAGTAGAACTTGTTTTCCTTGTTTGAAAAGTCCAGTTCGAATAGAACTCCAAAGAAACTTGCGGGAACTCTCCCTTTTTAACTAGGTTTGATAACAATGGAGTTTTAGCACCTGGTTTCATTCATGCTTGCAAATAGGGGATGAATATGTTTTGGTCTTGGCAAAGCAGTACTACTCGCAAAACATCAAAAAATGGCCTAGTCTGGGTAGGCTAGATGCTAGTAGTGGCAAAAGATAAGCAACCCTTAAAGCACTCAAGGAAAGGACAAAAGATGTGATTTAATTAAGAGACCTACTTTTAATTGTTTGCGGGAATAATTTGAAAGGCTAGGAACTAGTGAGCTATCCTAATCATTTGATTCAACCCCAAATGAGTCAACTTTTCAAAGTAAATAAAAAGGAACTTAGAAGTAGACTTGATACTTTCTCAAAATTAAATCTTAAAGAGGAATTGTGATAAGGTCCCAATGTTAGCAGTGGAAGAGACTAGTTAGGCATGTCCTATTGAGGATGGTTATCTAGGAGAAATAAATGTGATTGCATGACTAGCTAGGAGAACTAGATACTTTTTAATATTATTGATAAGGTACACAAAACAAGAAAAAACCTTTTCAAAGTAGGCAGAATTAGCTTAATGGTGCATGTTGACAAGGTTGTTTTTTAGTATACTTGATTCTTTCTTGTCTGAAATTATCATTTTGTCTTCCTAGAGCGGCAGTCTAACCTTGAAAAGTGTGCCATCATCAAACAATGGGAGAGTGGATCTAGAGGGTTACTGTTGGCCAGAGGATTAATCTCATTTTTTTTTTATAAACAAGAATTAGTTGAAAGAAAATTTTTGGATATAATTCACAAAGTGAGAATTAAGTTGAAAACAAGGGACATATGTAAAGAAGGGTGTTGATAGCATTGAACCAAGAAGGAACAACTAGAGCGCTCGTGCCGATTGGCCTTGGAAGATTAAGTACACTCTAGATCGGTGATCCTGATCATTGAGAAAACTACTTTGTGATAAGTTCACAAATAAATGAAATGGATTTACAAAATAAGAAATGTGTGTGGTATCGCCTCCTTGAGCTGGTATCAGAGAGCGGATAGAGTCTCGTCTTGGTATCGGTCTCAAGTGAGAGGAATGTTGGGGATTTCGTTTAGCTAGACCCTGGTATGGCCCTCACTTGAGCCCTAGCCCTAAATTAAATGTCCCCATTTATGGACGTTCACACACATGGGTCTGGGTATCCACAATTAGAGTCGTCCAATTGTCAGGCCTACATGGCTCCTCTCCTCCATACCCCTAAACTACGGCCATGGTAGTGTACTCGGCTTGTGCTTTCACTAAGCCGACCCTACCACGCATGCCGATAGAGCTTGCAAGTTCCTTGTCAGTGTCTACATAGCATAAGTAATGGGCTCAATCTCCTTGGGAGGACGTATAGCCATTGCAAAATGGAGATTCAAATGCTTGATGTAAATATAAATAAGCATCCTCAAAATCTTCTTGTCAGGAAATGAGTCCTGGACAACTCAACCGTAATAACATGATTGGGCCAAGGGGTCACATCTGTAAAGGGCGGCCAACCAAGAGATGTGGACACGAGCTAGGGCTTTAGTACAAAGCTCAACAGACACTTGAGGCAAGGGTCAATCATTCACTTGTGTGGATGGGCGATCATAGAGCTCTCTTCCCTCCTCCTCCTCACGGAAAGGTCGTGGCTATGGCTACACACCCTTGCATGTCTCTTACATTGGTATCAAAGCCTTTCTTTTCTCTCCTCTAGGCTTCTACTTTGTGGGAACCGCCTTTGGAGCTCTCTTTTGGCACCTAGTGCATGCGAGAAGGCACCTTTAGGGCCAATTTTGGTGAGAACTTTTCTTTGTTGATTTGCTTCAAAGTGGTATCAAATAATTTGTTCATGCAAAATCATGCATTTTTTGTGAAGGAAGCAGGTCAGTTTGATGTGTGTGGTGGCCGAGGTGAGCAAAACAAAAACCCAGCTCTCAAGTTTGCACCATATTGAACAGGAATTAGTCGTTAATCATTATCCTAATCATTTTTTTAATGATTATCTTCACTTTGTCTTGTGTGGGGTCTTTTCCCACAGCCAGAAAGTGATTCAAGGCTTTAAGGAAGCACAATTGAAGGCTTTTTTTGAGTGAATTAGATGCCGATTCAAATTCTCATCAAATCTGTGACAAAATTACAGACAATGACAAGTTCTCTTAGAAATTTTTTCACAATTGATCTGTTGTTTGTGGTTACTTGAAGATTCGACTACGCTTCTCTTATACGGCTCTCTTTTTCTTACATGCAATTGTGTGCATGTGCATGCAATCACATGCATGTTATTTTTATGCTTGCTTGAACCATAAATTATAAAATTTGGACACTAAGACAGCACTTACAAAGTGCATACTTGAAGATCGGCGATTTTTACTACACATTCTACACTACGAGCCATTTTTGTCTATAACTTTTCTCATGCAATAGGTGCATGCAATTGGCTACAATATCCTATAAAAACGGATCATATGGTCTTAGCTCTTCTTCTAGATAATGGGTACTCTTTTTCTCTCTTCTTATCAAGCATTTCACCATGTCCTCATCACCGCACACCATGCATGAAGCACAAATGAGCACCACAAGGATGCTAGTATGCATGACAATCTTCATACTGATGATGATCATGGCTTTGTCGACATGCAACATTTTAACTTTCTAGTAACCCGCACGGTAGTAATAGAAAGTAGAGTCGCCACCATGAATGAGAACTTGACTACGTTGTCAGAGCTTCTCAAAACTTTACTGCATGGTGGGCATGTGGGTACTTCGGGAGTAGCTATGGCCGCGCAAAAACTGTTGTCGAGCTCCCTCGAGTGGCACACACTACCCCTAGTACCAAGGACAAGGCTTCTTGCTCTTCCCCTAAGATGCATACTATGTTGAAAAACATGAAGCCTTCGGGCTTCAAAGGGGAGGAGAAGCAACGTAACGAGGATGCGATCAACACATTTCTTTTATAATGGAATGATTTGCATGAGTTGCGCTAGATCCGTGACCAATTTTGTGCACTAGAGACTAGTCTCTCACTTGAAGGCAAGGCCTACAAGTGGTGGATGATTCTCAAAGTGGTGATCTTGGACACGGTTTCAAGAGGTGTTTAGGAAGGAATTCCTTCTTGAAAATGAGCTTGGGCGACTTGGGATAAGTGTTGGATGAATTGTCTCTAACACTTACCCAATATGTATCAAAGCATCATGGCATAATACTCAAGCTTGAAGGGCTTGATGAGTTCCAAAAGGTACGGGGTTTTATGCGTGGCTTGAACAACGAGTACAAGGCCAAGGTTAAAACCCAATACCAAGGGAAATGCTAGGCCACACACTAAAACAAACTAAAAATATGCCTGATATGGTTCGTTTTGCGCACTCTGATCTTTGCTTAAATCTTACCATCTCAGAGAGTGCTTAGTAAATAACGTTCTACACGTGGTATAGGTCCATGTCGTGTCAATTTGATGTTAAAAATAGAGCACAGGGTTAGAAGGGATTTCACTAGCTTGTAGATTTGTAGTGTGATATATTTATTCAATGATGTATAGCTTATAAACGTTCAGTCATACATTAGCTCTCTTCAGCTCGTTTCGAGTCTCTTGGCTTTGAGCGAGAAGTCACATACTAGCTCTCTTGCCGAGTGGGTTTAACTTAGATGTTGTTAGTATTCGATTAGGTAGGATCATTTGTGTTTCCCACTAGGATGGTGTTTGGGTTAGGGATAGGGGACGTCTGTATCCGCCGGGTCCAAGTTGGGAGGGACGTCCTTAGGCGATATGGGGAGGCCAGGACGTGGCCCTCACAAAGCCTGTAAACCTTTTTGCCTTGCAAGATTTTGTGACATGTGTTAGGTAAAAAAATGTACCATCCTTATATAGATAACTTTTTGAAAGACCTTTTCAAGGCTTTTGGTTCATCTCTTCTTTTTCGTGTAAGGTGAGCAAAAGACAACACAGCGCCATGTAAGCTTTGAAGTGTAGCAAAAGCCACCTTGAAAGTGTAGTCATTGTAATCTCTCTCTTTTGCCATCACTCATTAGTCTCATTTCCCTCTTTTTTTCTCTCGTCTCTATCTCTATCGGATGAGCTTGCACGCCATGTTGTCATGCCGATTGAGCAAACGCATGCCAACGTGGTGTGCACCTCCGTGCCAAGTGGGATTGCTGCCCTATATGAACATCTCTTTGGACACTCTTTCCTTCTCTCTCCCCCCCCTTTCTCCGATTGCCTGTTTAGAAATATTATAGTGCAGTTTCATTGAGGGCTAGAGATTTTGTTTTGCAAAGGGCCGCATCATTGGGGCAAATAATTAATATGGGGTATTTCTTCCGCTTGCTCTGCAGTGCGCTGCTGATCTGTGTCATCATCTTTTCTTATGATACAAGTGGTGCGCTTGCTACGTCCTGCTCTCCTTGGGACCTGGCAGCGTTGCGCTCATTTGCGGCGAGCTTCCCTGCAGGGAACTTCTCCGACTGGGAGGCTTCTGACGACTGCTGCACCTGGGGACCTTCCATCACCTGTGCCTCCGCCGCCACCTCTACCTCTACCTCCACCTCCGCCGCCAACACTAACACCTCTCATACTACTACTCAATGGCGCCCTGTCACCCGCCTCATCTTGAATACTGGTCCCAGAGGAATGCTCAATTACCCCATTCCCTTCTCCCTTTGCAACCTCTCCTCCCTCACTACCCTTGTCCTGAGCGGCAGCGGCGACGGCCGCAGCGTGTCGGGATCCATCCCGAACTGCCTTGGTACCCACCTCACAAACCTGGTCCATGTGGATTTAAGCTCCAACCTCCTCACAGGCCCCATTCCCCATTCCTTGGGTCACCTGCAATCTCTGCATGCATTAGACCTTTCTTTCAACAGCCTATCTGGCCCCATTCCCTTTTCCTTCTCTCACCTGGACTCTCTCCATTCATTAAACCTATCTGGGAATGGCGCCCTCTCTGGCCAACCCTTTCCCGCTCTTGGAATCCTCCCCAATCACCTCACCGCATTTGCTCTCTCTGGTAACTCCTTCTCTGGTCCCATCCCCTCTTTCAACAGCCCCCTCCTGCAACTCCTAGATCTCTCTTTTAACTCCTTCTCTGGTCTCATCCCCTCTTTCAACAGCCCCCTCCTGCAAGTCCTAGATCTCTCTAAAAACTCCTTCTCTGGCCTCACAGATGACTTTTTCATGGCCCCTCATAATGCTACTCTTGCATCTCTTTCTGAGTCGTATCTCAATTCCAATTCTCTGTCAGGAGAAATTCCAACCTTCGACCCCTCTCGCTTCCCTTCTCTAACCAGTCTGTGGCTGCAAGATAATTTCTTGAGTGGAAGCCTCCCAGATTCAATTTGTGGGCTGAAAAGTCTCCAAGAGCTGGAGCTCTCCCACAATTCCTTTTCGGGGCCTTTTTTGTTCTGCAGGATGCCCAAGTTTGCGCACAGTCTTTACTTTCTAGATCTCTCCTATAATCAATTTGTGGGTCCCTTTCCAGACTGGATAGGCTCTCTACCAAACTTAACAGGCCTTGATCTCTCCTACAGCTCCTTCAATGGTAGCCTTCCTAATAGCTGGCAAAACCTTTCCCTTCTAAACAGACTAGGCATCTCTGGCAACTCACTTCCCAATGCCCCAGAATTGCCATCTTGGTTTTTCACCTTACCCTCTCTGTCTTCTGTCTCTCTTAGCTCATTGGGCATTCAACCTACAGATTTACCATGTTCCTCCCTGCACCTGCTTCTCAACACATCCTTGCAAATTGAAGGGGGATGGATGGACTTCTCTATGAATAATATCACCTCCGATTTCCTCCTATGCCTCTCTAGTTGCTCTCAGCATATTCAGTCCCAATTGCAAGGTCTTAATCTGTCGGGGAATCCTATATCCCTTAACCTCAATCTTGAAGAGGCAATACAGCTTCTTCCACAAGTATCCTCTTCCTTGGATTTGAGCTCTTGTGAGCTGAGAGGTCGCCTTTCTGGCTCATTCTTCGATCGCATCGGCACCTCTCTTGATACCCTCTCCTTAGCTCATAATCATTTGGAAGGCCGAGTGCCAGCACATCTAGGGAACCTCTCACAGCTAAACATGCTGGATCTTTCACACAATTATTTCACAGGAATCGCTCCCATCAAGCTTTCCAGTACCCTCCTAGATACTCTACAACTCTCTAGCAATCATCTAGGTGGAAATCTGTCACTGCTGCTTTCAAATTTCGGCATCAACATCAGTAGCACATATATTATAGCTTTCGAGCTGGATGTTTCTGACAACTTTCTGATGGGTTTCATTCCGCCCTGGCTAGGACAATGTATTTCACTGGCAGCCAAGGTAAGTCTCAATAGCAATCATCTAGAGGGCTCAATTCCAAATGAGCTGTTTGAGAATGCTAACGGCCCTCCTCTCAACTTGCTGCAAAGTGGCGCTAGTGATCCCAACCAGCTGCAAAGTGTGTCCTTGAACAACAACAACTTAACTGGTCAACTGCCCTCTTCCTGCAGAAATCTAAAGCAATTAGTGCTTTTGGATTTGAGCCACAATAGGCTTACCGGTAGCTTGGAGATATTTAGTAATGCTTCATCAAATCGGTTCATGCAGTTGCGAGTTCTTTTGCTGGGCTATAATGAATTTACTGGTTCTGTGCCGCTCTCTTTGGAGGTAATTGCACCTGCCCTTCAGGTCATTGATTTCTCCAACAATCACCTCACAGGAATGATTCCAGTGCATACTCTGCAAAGCTTTTCGGCATTCCGAACCATAAGCACGACGTTACCGAGCAATCCAAGATTAAGTGTTCCAAGGGGAACTTTGTATGTTGAAGATCTTAGTTTAAATGTCAAAGGATATCCACAGGGATTTCAGTATGTGTTGCAGGCATTGACTGTGCTGGATCTCTCTGGAAACAATCTGAGTGGGCCAATTTCTACAGGATTGGGTGAACTAGCTGGGCTGGTGTCTTTGAATTTAGCAAGAAATCGATTGTCAGGGCCGATCCCTTCCGATTTGGGGAAGCTCGCACGACAACTGCAGTGCCTAGATTTGTCCTTCAATGATTTGGATGGACCCATCCCTGCCAGTTTCAAGAACCTAACAGCTTTGGAGGTCTTCAATGTCTCCTACAACCCAGGTCTATGGGGGCCGATCCCACAGAATCAGCCGCAATTTGAAACACCAGATAGCTACATCGGGGATCCGAAGTTGTGCGGTGATCCCATCCTGAAGTCATGCAGTGCAGTGCTTGAAACGCCATCTGCAGCACATTCTGACACAAGTCATGAGTTGGCTAGCGATTCCAATGGATTCGCACGCTGGATTGATGAATGGATTGCAATTCCTGGATTCTGGTTAGGGGTGGTTGTGGGTGCCTTGGGGGCTCTTTACGCCCTTACATTTATGTCTTCAAGGTGATTGTAATATATACGTATGCAGAGAGAAATTTTATAGCACTAGTGTAAAAGAAGAAGATGATGAGGTCCCTTAAAATATTATATTGTATCTCTTGTAAAAGAATTATTCCAGAAAAAAATGCCAGACTAATTAAGAAGTTTGTGTGCAAGCTTATATTACTTGGTAATATTCTCTAGAGTCCCATCTAATAAGTGCTAGGAAAAAAATTCTTTCCTGTCTTTTTTCAAGGAATACTTCATAGGATTTGGAATATTTTTTTGATTTTATTTTTACTTTTTTAGGCTGGTTTGGAACAGGAATGAGCACCTCTAATATTGTTCATTATAATTGTTCTTTGCTACTATGACGCTTCCTAACTAATGCTTAAATGGGAGAAATACAAATGTGTTGGCATAATGTATCAAAGATAGTTTCATAATGTGTTTATGCTCAAGTTTTTAACATTTAACATGAGTAAAGAGAAAATAAGTGATACAAACAAGGACAAGACGAGTGTGCGAGGGATCTCGTGCCACTCTCCCCAATTACAAATAATCACAAAAGGCATGCCCTCCTTTCTCTTAATGCAAGAGGCTCACACTGCTGAGAGCCACAAGCCCGAGGCTTCTACTATTAGAGGAGATCATTCATGAACAAACTTTCAAAAAAAGGCTTACAGTTGCAAATTGATGGACCACCTTGGCTAAGTTGCAAATTGATGGACCATCTTGGCTAGTTTGCACTTGCTTAATTTACTTATGGTTTTAGTGTATGCGGTGTTGCTTCTGCAGAAGCTCATGATGTTGAACACTATCACGCAACATAAAGAGAGGGGGGGGCTTGTAAACTTCTTCAAAACCAAGAAAAGAAAAAGAAGATTCTAACTTTGCTGTTCTTAGATAGCTTATGATCTCTTCTGCTGCGACCGCAGCTGCTGGCAACATGTGCGCGTCAACAAACATCTCCACTCCATATTGCTTGGTAGGTTCGCGAGAATCATTCCAGCTCGAAGAACCTTGTTCCCTTTCTCCACACCTGCATTCACTCCACACATGCACATCATAGACAACAGTGTTACTGTCTTGTAATGGTTTAGAAACAAACTGAGAGCCTATTTGCTTGCAAGGCTTCACGGCTTGTTGCGACGATCGAGGAGTTCGGAAGCAAAGCATCAGCTGCACCAATAAGAGGGTAGAACTTAGGTTTGAGAGTGTAAGGTGTGACAGTTTGGCGCTGTATTACATACACAAATAAGTAAAGCAAGAAAATAAATTTGTGCGTGTGTGTGTGTGTGTGTGTACACTCCAATGTATATAGGTGTCTAAATGAACAAATGGCACTTGTGTGCATGTATGCCAATGTATGTACATTTGTGTGCATGTATGCCAATGTATGTACCCGTCTACATGTATGAATGTCATTTGTGTGTATATATACATGCACATTTATACATTGTGTACGTGTGTGAGTTTGTGTGTCTGCATATACATTCTAATGCACATATGAACTTGCATGCATATGGGCATACAAAAAGCATGTGTGGATGTAGATGTACATGCATACATTGATGAATATACTTTTGTATCCACACAACTGCATACAGGCAGCTAAAAGCAGCAGCTAACAACCTCTAGAGTTTGCCCGTTGCCAAGTACAAGAGGAGCATAGAAAGTCCTGTCAGCACTGCTTGCAGCAATGGTTAAAATCCAGGGGGCCACATTGGACACAGTCCCTCGCTTGGGCCCGGCGTTGCCGCCCGAGCATGACACGAGAATGCCATGCCGGAGGCATGTAAAGCACCGACGGAGATAGCATATTCAAGGTACTACGGCTGAGTATTGCTAGAGCCGATACTAATGCTTAGCAGTACATTTACACCATCCGCTATTGCATCATCAAATGCTGCAAGCATGTCGGCGCCCCCGCAAGTGTTGTCACCGGCTGGGGACTCTCCATGTAGCGGCCACCAGACCTTGTAAACTGCAAGGCGTGCAAGGGCAGCCCCACCGGTGGTAAATTTGTACGGCCCTTTTACCCATTTTTGGTAAAAATGGCCGTTTTTCTCGGGTGGAAAATTGAAATAACCGTCAAAAATTACACTAAAACAGACAAAAAAAACCCAGAGAATTAGGAGAATTTTGAAAACCCAAAGCGGCTGCATGGGCCACCTCACGGCCTGCTGCTGCTAAAGATGCAGTGTCTGCTCCGTGCCCATCTTTGTCTCGTGCAGATCTATACTCCCCTCTCCCTGTCATATTCAAAGGACCAAAGCGCCCTTCGTAGTCTTTGATGTACATTTGGGCACCAACGAGCTCCCTGTGTCATATTTAACAATATGTTGAATTAGAGATGGATAAAAGGGTCTCTCTCTCTCTCTCTCTCTCTCTCTCTCTCTCTCAAGTGACAAATACACACGCATGCGTTGTTCACAAAAGTTTATACACTACACATACACACATGCAAGCTTGTAAGTTGTGAGTATGTGTGTACATGTACATTAGGTACATGCATACATATGTAAACACACGCATGTGCGACAAACGCACACACACACACACACACACACACACACACACACATAGTGTGCACACAATGCGTGCGTGTGTAAGGCTCTGTGTGTGTGTGTGTGTGTGTGTGTGTGTGTGTCCCCTCTCTGTTCGACACGGACTA
>JAWWVC010000020.1:0-15026 GCA_033807815.1 Rumohra adiantiformis | reverse complement strand
GGGACAATATGTCCTTAATCTTTATCGTAAAACAATTGAATGCATTGCTAAATATCTTGGCACCATAGATGTTTTCATGCACAAAGAAGAGCTTTGTGTTGAATTTGTCCATGCCTTGATATTCTGGTCTTAGTGATGTTGATGGATGCATGGCAGGGTGTAGGAAATTTTCCATTGAAAGGAAAGTTTTGCTCTTGCTCTCTATGCTTGATGCACTTGTACTTGAGGCTAATTCATTACGCATTGACCATAATGTAGTGTTGGCATTAGTGCCACTCCCTTGCGTGGACACTTTGGTAGAAGCACAAGTGCCTAATGCGATAGTCCTATCAAACCGGATTGTTGCTGCAAAATGCGTTGTGTTGTTATTTTTGATGATTTTTGATGATTTTTTGAAATGTTTGGGGATTTTTGAGTTAAGTCATGTAAGTGCGCCTGATGGTTGGCGCTTTCGCGTAACTGGAGCTGTTTCGTCCATTTCAGAGCATTTTGGCATTTTTGTTATATCTTTTGATAGGAAACTCAAAATTGAGCTCTAGAAAGTGCTGCAGTGATTAGAATGACTTGCAAGACAGAAAAATGAGGTCTATTTACTCCATCATTTTCTCACTCCATTGTTTGCACAATTGGAGCTCAGATTTTGTGTGCACAAAGCCTAATGTTTGTAGGACACCGTCCTGTGGTCAGATATTGAAAATGATGTCTCAATCAACCACACCAGCTCACTCCATCATTTGCACTCTGCAAATGATGGAGTATCCAAAGAGCAAATTGGGCATTAGTTTGCTGCTTAGATGGTCTTAAACAGTGCCACGCACTACAAACATTCTCAACTATTTTTGGTTAATTTTTGGTGACCAAATGTTCTCGGCACCTCTTGAGACATCTGAAGCACGCAGACACACGCAGCCATACTTGCGCTTTGACAAGGCTTTTGCCCAGCAGCGCAAAGTCAATGGGTGTCCGCTGGTTATCGTCCCGCAAGGGCGGTACTTGACATCCCTAAATTGCCGACTTAGACTCTTGCAAGAGCTAATCACATCTTAAACCAACCATAAAACCCATATAGCAATAAGCAATAAAAATGTAAAGTTAAATGTGCTCCTCTCCCTGTGGCTATAGCAAAGAACATACGATGATTAGAGCAATGGTTAGCATCCTCAATCCCTAACAAACCTACGATAAATAAAAGAGGATAATTCCATATGCAAAATAGTACTACAATGCCTAGGATTTGCAAGCAATGCAAAGTGACCCAAAATCACTTGAAAAACAAAATTTTGAAATGAACAAAAATGACACTCTTAAGCCCATGCAATAAAAGAAACGGCAAGAGTAGCTCAACCGCCCACCATGGAAGATTCTCAACCATGAAGTGTGTGAAATTTTGACAGTACTTCCAAATCTTAAACAAAAATTAAGATTGCAAAAAGAAAAGGATTTAGGATCCCCCACCCAATCCTTCTACCTACATTAAATGAGTCTTGCAACCCAAAGAGCTAATCTATTTATCCAATAGTCAATTAAACATGCATCAACTCTCTAGTCTAGGCCACAACTCCCCGACAGCGGCACCATTGCAATGTACTAATCTTGTGCTAGGTCACTAATCTAGTGGCTCTTACCCACAAATCTCCTAGCTAAGCAAGTAGGTATGTCAACAAGGAAGCTAGACCCGGCTAGCTAATGAAGGGTACCTCACATGTAAATGTGAAGGAATTGGCGGTCATGATGTGACGTATTGCTGGGTAGACAATGGCTATCTACCTAAGCAACTAACTAAGCGTAATGCACTCAATCACCAAAATGGACAAGCTATGGTGAGAGCTTACCATTCACACTACTAATCTACCAAGCTCATCCACCGCAAATGGCTACACTATCTAGCATGGGCACACACACACACACACACACACACACACAAAAGCCAAGCACACCATTATCACTTACTTAGCTAATGCGGCATATTAGCCACCTAATCCTAATCAAAACACAAGCTACTTCAATGGCATTGCATGAATATTGCTATTCCTACTCCCCATTCATAGCTTCCCAAGCTAGAATGTATGCATGTCAATACCCCTTGAGCTACTTGGCATCAATTGAAAGGAATAAACTACTAAAACATTAAGCTAATTGCATTGTAAAGCAAGAAACCTTCCTACTTAATCACACATAAGCAAGCAAGCATTCTTGACATTACTTCAATGCAAAGAGAATGAGAGAGAAGAAGAGAAGCCAATCACATTGATAAACACAATAGATTTTACAAGTGAGGACAAGTTTTTCATTAAAGCTTGTGCTTAGAGAGAGAGAGAGGCTACTCTTTGAGTCCCTTAAAGAAATATGACCAAAAAGCCCTATCTTCTTAGAAGTGACCCCTTATGTAGTTAGACCCTTAAGTTTAGCTATGTTCACATTGTGGGCGCCCATTCTAAAAAGTTAGAATATATCCTATTTATTGAGGTGCATCGCTAGTTGCAAATTCCAAATCCTAAGTGATGTAGCTTTGCGGGCGGCTTCCCATTACGAGTTATTAAAAATCCCATAAGTTATTTCCCGTAAATCCCACAAAACGGAACCGTGTGCACTTCGTCTTCATACAACCTTTTCTGCTATTGCCCTTGTCTTCATGCTTGTCTTCATGGATCTATTTCATGCCAAAACAGCAGGTCTTGAAAAGATGCAAGGGGGAAGGGAGCTTGGCACACACACAAACCCTAAAACTCACACTCACACATAAGAGAGACTAAAAACTTGTTCTTCTTCTTCTTCTCACAAGAGGTCTACAAAAGATAACTACAAACAAGACTAGAGTAGTAGTGTATGTACATGCGGTCCATAGTGTGAACACGCTAAGTGGAGGTGGGTAGGTAGGGACTAATCAATGTAGTCCAGCTGTAGAATCATTGGCAAGGATACTTGTGTTGGCTACCAAGCGTGCCAGTGATGAAATGCTCAACCGTCACACAGGTCATAGTAGATGCCAGCTCATGGTGAGTTTGACATCTCAATAGGTCTTGGATGGTATCAATGAAATGCCAACAAGATTGGACCCCAATAGTATCAACTTCACATAAACAATTGCAATTTTTATAGGAATGGGGGATGCATGCAAAGATTTAACCACATTGGAATCATCCTTTAACAAGAGGTTACAAAAAAATGATGAACAAGTGACTCTGTTAACCAAATTTGTCTAAGTTATTGATATGAAAAATACTATGTTTGAGTGGTGTGTGTCACCAACCTTACTCACTACACAAGGACAAGGAAGAGGGGAGCATCAAGAAAATAAGTTTTGGCTTCTAAAGGAAATTTATTGGTTGCTACTACCCACCTATCTGCAACAAGAGGAACTTGCATCTTCAAGCAAACAAACACCAAAGCACGTTTGAGAATAGGTATCGTGCACATGGCAGCATACTACAAAAATGAAGCTAAACAAGAAAAATAGGCAAACCCATACAACAATTACACAAAATTAGATCTCAAAGAAGCTTTAATACAAGGATTCTACAAAGGCTAAACACAACTTTGGATTTTGAAAAATAAAATAAAATCAAACACCACCACGGTCACCAATAGTACTGATTTGTAATCCTCAACAACAACCCATAAAGAATCCAAATCCCACAACAATGTTGGTAAAATGGATTTGGAAGTAAATAAATAGAGTTGCCCAATCAGACACAATAGAATCCACGATGCTCACAAGGCAAGCTCCACGATATCAAAACTTGCATAGACTTCAAGTACATTGGAAGTCCAAGCCAAAGCATGTTTCTCTGTGCAAACTTAGAGGAGAAGTCCTCAACTTTCAAGGAATGAGATGGAGGTCCATCAATTCTACTTCCAACAAATGCAATTAGCTTGGTTCTTGCAAGACATCTTGGCCAGCCAAATCGCAAAGAGTTCAACACTCAAATTAGAATCAATTGAATCATTCAAGAAAAATTCAAAGTCAGGCACACTTGCTGACCAAAACATGTTGCAAGGTTAGGCCTCTTTCTCATTTTTTGTACTACTATTATGTATATATACTATAGCATCATATTTTGTCCCATCATAAATATAAGAATAGTGGTGTTATTATTAGCCAGCCTAAGTACGCTGCGCGACTAGACTGAAAAGGTTTAATGGAGACCTCTCCAATGAATGACACTTGGCTGCTATAGGAGACTACACCACTCGAGTGCCACAGGATTTCTTGCACAATATTGGAATTCCTACATAAGCATGTAGGATTGGTTAAACCATGCATTTGGCAACATTTTAGAGTGACCTTGCGCATGACAACAAGTCTCAACTCACCATTGTGACAAGCAAGGGGGGAAATATAAATGTAAAGGCAAGGGGACAAGAGAACAAGCTACAAATGCCAAAAAAGATTGAACACCGACAAGGAAGACCATTTTGGCTAACCATAGGAAAAAGTAGCTCATTAAGGGGTCAAAATCATCAAATCTAAGCCCAAAAAGATAGGACGGGTCCACAAGGCATCAAAAAATCCCAAAAATGTCAGGTCACATGGGTTGGGTTGGGTTGACAAGATCAATTGGTTCAAAACTCTGATTTAGTATATCCTTTTATTTTTGGAGAGCCAAAACCTTGTATATGTGGAGATTGCTGACCTAGCAAAACCAAAATATGTGAAAAAAGTTCAGGTCAAGTTCACAGGGTGAGGTCAGGTCAATGAGATAGAGGTCCTCCCAGCATGGTTTTTGACATCCAACATGCCTAAAGTGATGTACACAAAATCATCCCAAGACGTCCAAATGGTCAGCTTAGGTTGACGCAAAGTTGTGTCAACGACGTAAACATAAAAAAACTAATAAGGGCCAAAATAATCATTTTCACCATTCTTTGAAGTGAAGACCAAGGTGAGAGAGCTCATACACCTTCCACGTAGACATTGCTAGCAACATTCTAATGTTTGTACAAGTCCTTGTCTCACTTTGCCACATTTGAGAGGTCAGCAAGCATTCCTTTCACATTTTCTTGTGCCCTTGTGCATCGTGGTAGATTAGAAAACCTTTGCAAGGTGTAAGCATGAGCACATAGCTCGGCCACATTTTTGCCATTTCACCTATCCTATCAAAACTCTGGAAAAAATTTCCCATACCTCCTGCACTTAAAAATTATAGCCATTTGCACACGTGAGGAGTGCACTCCGCAACATACAATGCATTCTAAGCGGCAAGGTCATTTTAGAGCCTATCCCAAGCAAAGAAGAATTTTTCATTCTACTTAAGGGCACCGCTCTTATTGAAAAGGTTAGCATATGCTGCCTTAGATTCCCTAGAAGTCCTTCCCCCTCCATTTGAGTATTATGCCACCATTCTATACTAGCCTGTCCTCCACAAGCTACCAAGGAAATCAAAGGTAGAGCCAAGCCCACGATAAAAGAGGGACCCAAAGTGATGCTTGTAAAGAAGATGAGGGTTCAAACTTTTGAGAAAGAATCAAGAGCCCCATCAACAGTACAAAAAGAAGAGACAGAGACAAAGTACAACCCTTAGCACTTTGAGGACTATGACAAGACTTTTGACACTGATGATCACCAAAATGGCTGGGATGATTACTTCAATGCATATGCCTTTTTATGTAGCCAAGGTCAACTCACCACACATGAAGAAATGGAATGAGAGGTCAAGAGAAAGCAAGAAGCCAAATAGATCTATGAGGAAGAGCTCATAGTAACACAAGTTGAATCCTTAATGGATGCCAAGGAAGTAAAGAAAGGGGCCAAGACTGAGGTAAGGGCAAATCAATATGATGAGGGTCTTCAAACACGCCAGATCAATTGCGACACAAACCCCTTTACCTCCCCCTCAAATTCATCCACCACTCATAGAAAAACCACTGACACATCAAGAAGGCAAAGCCCCAATGTTAGAGCCCAAGGCCCCTACACCTGAGAAAAAGGAAGAGGATTTTATTGATCTCACAAAAGATGTCCCACCCCAATCTCCGACACATCTAGGCCAGCCAAAGAGAGGTATGTCATTTGAATCCCTTCTTTGGCAAACAACAAAAACAAAAGTGCAGACCCTCAAGCGGCATTCAAGATTTAGGCTAGCTTTAGATTTGCTTGAAAGCTAAGATGAAACTGTCACTCAATATGTTAAGCTCATGATGGATGAAGCCAAACATATTTTGTGAAACCTACCCAATTTTAAGTCTGTACAAACTACAATGAAAGAAGCAATGTGGGCACTCCCAAAGGTTGGTATAGTCACAATGTTTAAATAACAAACCGCTATCGCCATCAAATGAAAGCACGTAGAGTAGCAGGTGGTGCTCCAATCCTCACTTAAGGGCAAGCTTGTCAAGCTTGAAGAAGATAAGAAGAAAGCTGAGATGGGAAAAGATGTACACGCCAAGCACACAAGTACTCTCTAAGTTCACCACAAGTACATGCCAACAAGAACACAAGGAAAAAGAAACATTTCAAACGCCTTTAGATGAATCCACAACAAAATGTGCAGTTGCAAAATTCAAAGTACAAGATTTAGAAATGATTGTTCAAGAAGCACGCCAAGAACAGTGGACCGTAGAGACACTGCTCCACCTCAACACACAAATGTTAGATGCTAGCAAATAGTCCCTACAAGTCACACTAGAAGCTAGAGGTTAGAGCACCCAAACTATGAGTGTGGCTAGCACAATAGGTAGGCGGTGCCTCCTCTTTGAACCAGCTCAGTGAGGAGCTATAACAAACAAATCAAGTCAAAGAGGCATAGTGCGTTGAGAAATTCTCTCTCACATAGGAACTGTTTGCATTTAAGGCAAAATTGGACAACTTGAAAAGAGATGCAAAGATTACACAAAGGCCACCACCAGCCCCTTTAGCCTTGCCTATAGTACAACCTGATGTCTACTGCTGCTATGCAGCATCCCACCCTACACATATAAAATTTGAAGAAATAAGAATGGCCAACACTTCACTGCCAGATTTGTGGGCCAGGGGCACAAAACAAGAAGTTGTAGATTGGAGAGATGGGGAGTTTGATGAAATCCAAGCACAAAAAATTCAAGTTTTTTACAAGCAAGACAAATAAGCATTCGATGTCATTCAAAGGTATTAGCATTAGGTCAAAGAACCAAATTGCCCATGTATATTCTTGAAGGTCAAGATTTGGGATGGAACTTCAAGATCCTTTGAAGGATTTAAATCACAAAAAGAGATGCTGAGGTGGCAAGAAATTGATGTCAATAGGTGGCAGCTCAAAGAGAACCTAGGTGGGCAGTCGGATTGGAGACTCAAGTTTCTTTCCATATACAAAACAATCATGGATCATGCCGCTGTCCCTAGGGATCTCAGGGTGGACCCCATGTTTTGTCCCACCCTTCACAAATACACATGGCCCAAATATGCCAAGAAGGTGGCACAACCCACTCATTCTAAATTTTCCAAAGCTGTTAAGCCCTCCCAAAGGCCAACCGCTGAATGAAACATGGTTCTAGGAGGTGATGCATGATGTAGAACAAAAGTACATGGAGATCCTTGCAGAACCAAAATATGTGAAAAAAGTTCAAGTCAAGCTCACACGGCCAGGTTGGGTTAGTAAGATAGAGGTCCTCCCAGCATGATTTTTGACATCCGACATGCCTAAAGTGACGTACAAGACTTAGGGAATCATCCCAACAGGTCCAAATGGTTAGGTCAGGTTGACACAAAGTTGAGTAAATGACGTAAACATAAAAACACTAATAAGGGCCAAAATTTTCATTTTCACCATTGTTTAAAGTGGAGACTAAGGTGAGAGATATCATACACCTTCCACGCACACATTGCTAGCAACATTCTGATTTTTGTACAAGTCCTCATCCCACTTTGCCACATTTGATAAGTCACTAAGCATTCCTTTTACATTTTCTTGCGCCCTCGTGTGTTGTGGTAGATTAGAAAACCTTTGCAAGGTGTAAGCATTAGCACATAGCTTTGCCACATTTTTGCCATTTCACCTATCCTATCAAAACTCTGGCAAAATTTTCCCATACCTCCCACTCTTAGAAAATATAGCCATTTGCCCACGCAAGGAGTGCACTTGCAACATACAATACATTCTAAATGGCAAGGTCATTTTAGAGCCTATCCCAAGCAAAGAAGAATTTTTCATTCTACCTAGGGGCATTGCTCTTATTGAAAAGGTTAGCATATGTTGCCTTAGATGCCCTAGAAGTCCAATCCTCACTTAAGGGCAAGTTTGTCAAGCTTGAAGAAGGAAAGAAGGAAGCTGAGATGGAAAGAGAAGTACATGCCAAGCACATAAGTACTCTCTAAGCTCTTCATAAGTACACACCAACAAGCACACAAGGAAAAAGAAGCACTTCAAACTCTTTTTGATGAATCCACAACAAAATGTGCAATTGCAAAATTCAAAGTAAATAATGTAGAAATGGTAGTTCAAGAAGCATGCCAGGAACAGTGGACAGGAGAAAAAGTACTCCACCTCAACACACAAATGTTAGATGCTAGCAAATAGTCCCTACAAGTCACACTAGAAGCTAGGGGTTAGAGTACCCAAACTACAAGTGTGGCCAGTGCAACAGCAGAGGCAATGCCTCCTCTCACGACCAGCTTAGTGAGGAGCTATAAAGAACAAAGCAAGTCACCGAGGCACAACTCATTGAGAATTCTCTCTCACACAAGAACTCTTTGCATTAAAGGAAAAATTGGACAACTTGCAAAGATTGCACAAAGGCCACAACCAGCCCCTTTAGCCCTGCTTGTAGTACAACCTATTGTCTGCAGCACCCTGCCCCACACATATTGAATTTGAAGAAACAAGAACGGTCAACACTTAATTGCTAGATCCGTGGGCTAGGGGCACAAAACAAGAAGGTGCAAATTGGAGAGATGCGGAGTTTGATGAAATCCAAGCACGAAGAATTCAAGGTTTTTACAAGCAAGACAAATAAGCATATGATGTCATCCAAAGGAATTGGCGTTAGGTCAAAGAACCAACCCAGAGAATCAAACTTCCCATGTATGTTCAAAAGGCCAAGATTTGGGATGGAACTTCAAAATGCTTTAAAGGATTTAAATCACACAAAGAGATGTTGAGATGGCAAGAAATTGATGTCAATAGGTGGCAACTCAAAGAGAAACTAGCTTGGCAGTCTGATTGGAGATTCAATTTTCTTGACATATACAAAACAATCAAGGATTATGTCGCCATCCCCAAGGATCTCAGGGTAGACCCCATGTTTTGTCCCACCCTGCGCAAATAAACATGGCCCAAATACCACTTTTGGCTTTGAGGGGGACAACATCTCCTTTGTTTTTATTGCTAAAAGCAATTCAATGGGTTGTTATGAACCTTAGCTCCCAACATATTTTTGTGCACAAAGACTATCCATGTGTCAAAATGCAAGTGTCCTTGATCACTCAATGGCAGTGACAAAGTGGATGTGTGCATGTTGGGGTTTAGGAAGTCTTACATGGGATCAAAATATTTTCTCCCTCTTGCAATGTATGCTTTGAGGATAGCACCTTGTTTATGGTTCCAAGTGGTTTTTTTGCATTAGTACCACTTCCTTGGGTAGCAACCTTAGTGATGGTATTGTTGTCGGATGCTATGGTACATTTGGACCTTAGATGCATGAGTTGATTTATACGGTTTAGACCTTAGGTTCCTTTTTGCTTTGTCAATGGAAATGCTATCGTTACAATGGTTTTGTCATTAGATTTAAATGATTTTTTTTGCTTACTTTTGGCATGATTTTAGTGCCTTTTGCAGAGCTTTTGACTAGGTGCAGGTTGTTTTTGGGTTGCTACTATTGTAGTATGTAGCTGTTTTAGAGCAATTGTTGTAGAGCAGATCTTAGCGTGTTGATTACTCCATCAACTCATAAAATTGCTCCAAATTTATTATGCAACTTTGCCCCCATGCAGTGCCAAACACTGTCCTTAGGTCAATTTTGCAAATGGTCAAATAATAGTTTGCAAAATCACTCCATTTATAACTTGTAGTCGATGTACTAACTAGTCAGTAGTGTTTTTCTAGTTTTTGTAATTAGCAAGTCACTGCTAATATATTTAGTCCTTTGTTTACTCCATCAACTACCAGACCATCAACTACCACACCATTGCAAATATTGTCGAAAACAATTTAATTTTAGGTGTGTAGATGGAGCAGACACTGTAGACCACTGCTGACGTATCAAATTTGACAAAAGTGTTTTCTTCAAACTCCGAGGTTCACTTTTTAACAAGGTTAGGCTTGGGCATCACCGGCCACACACAACTGCCCCCTAGGTGCTAGACTTGCGCCTTTGCAGCTTTGGAAGAAGTGGATATTAATTTATTTGGATTTTTTACACAGTTGATGGAGTAATTAGAAAGAATTGGAAATGCTTACAAGCCCTTAAATGACCTTATTTTTACCAAAATAACCAAATAAATAGCAAATCCTTGCTCTTCACTCCCCAATGAAATCTTTAATTTTAAGTGCATATGGCTAATCATCCTAAGTTCACTAAATCTACACTAAATGCTACTCTTTTGCCAATGCTAATGTCTTACTTGCAATCCTACGTTCTACCATAACAAAAATAGAGATTTAACTTACTTAAAAGACAACTAAGCTATAATTATCTACTTGTGTAAAAGAGCCACTCAACCGCTATGCTTGTGTGAGAGTTTTGGAGGATCCCTCTCAACTCTTTTTTTTAATGTTTTCAAGCTAATGAGCTAATTGACATTGAGATTGCACACCCAACCTATCCAAAGTTTTTGCAACCTAAAGAGCTAACTAAGCACCCAAATGCTTATGCAAGATTCACTAACTTAGGCTATTGCTCTCGGACAACAACGCCATTGCGAGGAGTCACCTAGCTTAGTGGCTCTAGTCCAAGACTCCTCAAATCCAAACAAGTGAGAAGTGTTGTCAAGGCAAGGGAATCTCTAGCTTAGCATTTTGGGGTAGCCCATGACCTATCACTCTACGACTCAATCCTAATCCTACTCGATCCACCTAATCAAATAGACAAGCTACGGAAAAGCTTACCCACTCACTCCTAATAACTCAATTTCACTCTCAAACAATGAATCAACTAGCCAAGCATTGCATTGGTAGGCTCAAGAACTCTCTATCAATATCCACAAGCTTACTAGTCATGCACTTAATAGAATGCATCCCATCGCTTAAGCTAATGACTAATTAACTAATAAGCAATGAGAAAATGCAACAATCCCTTATTTAAATTAAAGTAATGGGATAAACTCAAGCATTCAAAATAAGCTTTACTTCATATCACACACTTTCCTTCATGCAAAATAATTCACAAGCTTTGCCAAACACTTGGTTATTCCACACACATTGCTCAGATCAAATACACGAAGCAAAAAAGCCCATTGATTAAGCATGCACACACTTCTTGTTGGGGTGGTAAAGCCCAAGGTGCTAGCCCTAGTTAACAGGGCGGTCTGACACTAAAACTAACCATTCAATACTAAGTAAAACCAATTAGGACTCAAACCCTAACTCACTTTTTTGAGTGAGCCACTACATCTATGTCTTCTCTTCTTTGGCTCTTCACCATCATCGCGCTCTACAATTGCATGCTTTTGCACCGTAACTTCAATTGGTATCAGAGCCAGGTGGGAGGTTTGGCGCAACACTGCATCACACCCGACAATGTTCTCCGATTGTGATAAGATTTGGCGTACAAAGACAGGTCCACATATACTCAAGGTAAGATCTATGATCTTGGTATGCCCAAATTTTGCATTTGAGGTCATTTTGGCCCCGTTTTGGTTGTGCAAGGTTTGCACATGCTAATTCATCAGCTTCTTGACTAAGTGCAAGCCTGCGTTTTTTGCACATTTTGGTTATTTGACTTACAGGTTACAGGTATAGGTACTCAAGCAGGTGAAAACACGTTCTAAATCATATAGGCTACAAGCTGTAGGTTGTTGATTTTGCATTTTTTACAGACTTTGTTGCAATACCTTTGTTAGATGCATTTGGATGTATAAGATTGTGTGGGTTTGATTCTCAGACAAACCGCCGTTGTGGTTACCTTTACTACTATTGTGGTTGATGTATGATCTTATGTGGTTAGTGTATTGGCAAATTTTTTTTCATAAGCCTTTGTGAGGGTAGTGGAGAAGTTTTTTTAAAGTTGGCTGGTACCCAGAGTAGAAGCAGACTAGTTCAATGGATTAGGTATTGGAGCGTTCCCCTAACATCCCCATTGTTGATATCAAGCCTAGGATGTATGTTTATGAGGATAGCTTAGTGATGGTATGCATTTGCTAATCTGCCATTGAGGCATATGCCTAGTTTTGATAGTGTATCAGCGATGAGAGTGAGACGTGTAGTGGAAAGTGACATTGACATTGACCAGTGACAGTTTTCTGTCAGCTTTTTGATTTTGTGGCAATCAATAAAATTGATGTTATCTTGTCAAAACTTTGTTGGAGTTTTCCCAAATTCTATTCTTCCCCACTTTGGATCTTCTTTGTTGAGTTCTTGATGTGATGGCATCTTCTTACTTTTGGTAATATGGAAATGAGTTTGCTTACCGAAGAAGTCAACAAGAAGAACCTTGATAATTCACAAAGTGGTTATGCTCTTATCATTAGAGTCACGTCTAGAGTCACGTCCAATGCTAGAGGAAAATTTATTGAATGAGGAAAGTCACACAGTAAATCATGTGGTCAAAGAAACAAAGACATTGAATGCTATCATCATCATAATAAGGGGCATAGGAAGAAGAATTGTCGTTTATGGAAAAGAGAGAAAGGTAAAGAAAAGAAGCAAGAAGGAGGTAAAGATAAAGAAAATTTAGGTGTCAAAATTGAAGAGATCAATGCAGAAAACAAGGATGGTGAAGATGGTGATACTCTTCTTACCTCATGCTTGGATGGTGCACACCTGGTTGCCACATGTGATCTTGTTATGGATGACTAATTTTGGATTTAGGGGCATCATTTCATGTTACTCCTCATAAGAAGTGGTTCACAACATATGATACATCTTGTAAGGGTTGAGTTTATCTTTGCAATGACTATGCATGTGAGATCATTGGAGTTGGTGATGTGCATGTCAAGTTTCAGCATGGATCTAATTTTTTAATGAAGAATTTGAGGCATGTGCCAAAACTCACTAAGAGCTTGATTAGTACAAGATAGTTGGATGATGCACGTTAGAGCTGTGTGTTTCATGATAGCACTTGGAAGATCATCAAAGGTTCCCTTATTGTAGCACACGGCTCAGTGTTTGGATGATGTAGGTTGGAGCTATGTGTTTGGTGATAGCACTTGGAAGTTCATCAAAGGTTCCCTTATTGTAGCACATGGCTCTGAGTTTGGTACTTTGTAATCAAAACTAAAAAAACGAGGCATGGGACCATATGTCATCCATCAACTCTCAGCAAGTGGGGCCGTCAGGCTAGCCACCATGGATGGTGAAATCATGGAAGGGTGGATAAGTGGCTGCCGCATAAAAAAATACTTAGCACCTCTGACGCCAGAAATGCTAAATAGAATCCAGGCATCTAAACAACGCACCAAGGACAAAACCCTAGATAAACAAAAAGCACAACTGGAGGCACAAGAACGTATCAGGAAAAGAAAGCTACTCATGAACCCAGCTAGAATCCCCGACAAATACGCACGTATCACTCAATACGAGGGAGAGGATTCAGAAAATGAGCTATCACCAATCCAACCATACATTGAAGTTATGATAGGCTCAAACAAATTGATACAATGCGCTCTAGTGGATACAGGAGCCGACCAAAGCACCATGTCATACCAAACATGGGAACGCTTAGAAGGCTACACTCTCAAGAGCACAAAAATCAAATTCAAGGGCTTCAATGGAGAGACCTCACGTGCATATGGTACACTTGAAATAGATATTATTGTCAATAACCATAAATGCCTGTATAAGTGTTATGTTCTGCAGCCAGGATTGAATGCTTTGCCTATGATACTTGGCCGTAACTGGCAAGATAAGTACGATGCTGTTTGCGAATGGCAAAAGAATGGTGTAAGATGGGAAACTAACGGCAAATGCTTGCTAGCCCCATTTGTCAAATCTCTTGCATACTTTCAAAGAGATGATACGGACAGCAAAGAGGAGGACAACAAGGCCAAAACCATAACCAAACCTCCCATCAACAAAATCTTACCATCACCACCAACAAAACCCTCACCACAACACACTGCAGTTGCTCCAACAGCCACACCCGTTCCAGATAAGGGCAAGAAGCCTATGCAATACACTTCACTTCCCAAGGAACCATGTGAAGCTAGTACTTCAGCTACCACAAACATAACCCCAAAGGCGACAATAAAAAGAACCACCAAACCGCCACCAACAATGCTATGGGTGCCCAAGAAGACTTCACAGGGCCAAACTACCACCCTAACCCCACCAATTACCACCAAACCTCACACGCCAAAAGCCCCAAGAACATACCCATCAAGCACAGGTATACGCCAAATATGGGTACCAAAAAAAATTCTACAGGCACAGGGCTATACACAGCAAATCTGGATCCCCAAGGTGACCAGCAAACCACCACAAAAACCTCTTCCCAAGCCAAGCTACACAAAGTGGATCTGGCAACCAAAAGTTACGCCTCCGACAACCAGTAAAAAGCCCATCAATTACAACCAGCCAAAGACCAAACTCGTATGGCAACCAAAGGTACAAACCATGCTAAAGCCCGTACCAGCCTCACATAAGGAAACCATCAAACAGAGCTGGCAACCCAAGGCTACCACCACCCCACCCACGGTGCCACCCACAACAAACCCCACCAACCTAGTGCAAGAAGAGTTACCATTAACTCTCCCCATACCTACATTAACCATCCAACAGAGGGCAGCAGCGCTTCAACGCTTACTTCAAAAGCGCTGTTAAAAAGTCGTACCCCTACAACCCTACCATCCACGCTCAAATTCCTTCGCGGGGACGCTCAGGACTAGGAGGGGGGGAGTACGCCCTCAGGGCGTAAATGATCAGGAAGCAACTTACAGGCAAAAGCATTGGCTAGCAACA
>JAWWVC010000019.1:1615-15388 GCA_033807815.1 Rumohra adiantiformis | reverse complement strand
TTTTAGTTCAAAAGATGTCTAGACCATGCAAGATTTGCTCAAGGACATGCATAAAGGGTTTATTATGCTAGAAGAAAATAGTAAGAGAACACAAGAAGATGCTGACCGTTGGATTAAAAGAATCAAGGAGAAAAAGAAGCAATTACAAGAGTACAAAGAGAGAAATAAGCAGTTCATTGATTTCCTCTACAAGGCTAAACAAAGAGCCCAATGAGGCAAAAATTCAAACAAAGATCTTGCAAGCAATAAGTGCCACAACACAGATAGGTTCTACAACATCAAGGACCACTAACCCTCAACTACAAGAGGAAAGTCAAGAAGCTTAGGGAATAAAACTTCAAGCTCCAAGCTCAACGCCATGGACAACAAAGAGAGCTTGGTGAGCTAAGAAAAGAGCTATAAAGATTAAGAAAAACATAGGCAACAACATCATAGGAACAACCAAGGTCTTTTGTGAAGGCTACACATTAGGACTATGTCCAAGAGCCATTGCAAACAACAAACCAAGCATGTACTAGTGAACTACCAAGAGTGATTCTCACGCAAACTTACATGCCACTTAAAGATTACGACTAGGATATCAATTAGTAATTATTTCTTTGAGCTTGAAGCAAGGCAAAAAGACCCGTACCTATACAAGAGAGAAACATGCAAGCTCAACTGCTTGATCCCTAAATTATATTTTTTGTCAGACCTCATGAAGCTGGATAAGCAGCACTTGAGAGCCTTGACAAAAAAACCATTTGCAAAATGGGAGATCAGTCACCCTGAAGTAGCAAGAGGCAGCTACACAAAGCCAGCAAACATGAGAGGCAAGGAGATGCTAGAAGTGCAACCAAAGTGAAGGATGAAATGGTTCTAAAAATGAGACAAAGCTCTTAACCTTTATTTTAACTATACTTAGCACCTTTTCTTTAACCCAACATATTGCCCCACTGAACAAAGACATAGGTAGGAGGATTTTGAAGTGAGATAGCAAAGGGATCTATGGATGTTAAACTTTCCAAGATTTCCAACTCCACTAGATTAGGGGACGTTGGATGACAAGTGGCTAGCAGAGTTATGGGAGATCATGAGAGATCACTATGAGGACGTCTTGGAATTCAAAATTCAAATGTTATGCAAGTTTTTAAAACTTATACAAACACTCGTAATAGCATTTGAGAAGGAAAAGAAAGAATACCATGCATTCTATATGTACCACTTTGGAATGTAGTAGCTATCATGGGATCTAAGCATAGCTCCTATGCCAAAATAGCTACATGGCTTGTACTAGAGGGTCAAGTTCCTACCAAGCCACTACATAACAACATTTAAGGAATTGACAACAATGGCCTTCATAGAGAGCTAGACTTCAAGCTGTTTTGGACCATGTGCTCTAGTGACGGAATTGTTTGTACAAAGAGGCCCATACCAGTTCTATGCATCTAGACATCACAAATTTTGAAAATATCCAAAAGCAACATGAACTACACCGCACTGTGAGATGGTTTCATGTACCATAGCAACTCATAGAGATCACTAATAGGCCAGTTCTAAAAAGGAGATAAGAGATGGAGCACAAAGTGCTAGGAAGGCTAGGGGGAAGGTTTGGAAAAAGACAAAGAGGCAAGCAAGGGCAAGGCCATCAGCAAGTACAAGGCCATGAGCAAGGACAAGTCCAAGTAGGAGAAGAGCCACCATAGCCACCACAATCTCAGGAAGTAAAGTAGCCTACACAACCATGCCAAATGATGGGTTTGTGTAGACCAACCTCATCACAAGCAACTCAAGGTTTTTTTCTATTGTAACCTCAACAACCAAAGCACTCACCACAACAATAGGGTGCTAGAGAAGAAGAAAGTGCATAAGATAGGAATAAGCCTCAGGCTGTGGTGGTAGGTAGGCCTAGACCACCAAGACAATGAGCATGCATGAGGACGGGCATGCAATAGACAAGGGGAGATTGTTTTGGCAAGAAACGGATCAAATAAGAGGGCAATAGCATCTAGTGTTTTGTGAAGAATGAAGTGCACATTATGCCAATTCTATGGAATACGCAAGAAATAACTGATGGGAAACATTTAAAGTATTTTGATAGCCCGTAATGGAGTTGAGAGTTGTAACTAAAGGCACATCTCAATAATATATAATACTAATTTCCTAGAGTGGCTGCCCAAGTGTGAATGTAGCTAAACCTAGAGATTGACTATAAATTGGGTTACCTCTAAAAGCTTAGGGCTCTTTTGCTCATTTCCACTAGTGAGCTTCTATGATTAGCCGTCTCCACCTCTAAGCCTAGAGTCAAGCTTCAATGGAAATCTTGGCAACACTTCTAATTTCCTTCATGATTAACTAAGTGTTTGGCTTCTCCTTCTTATTCTCACCACTCTTGCTTTGATGTTCATGTTTAATGCATTGCTTTTTTTGGATAAGGTAGTAAATGTTTAAATGTTTACAGAATGATTAGCTTAGTTTTTAGCATAATTTTCCTTTTATTAATGTAACACGAGTACATTGTAGGGGCATTGACGCTTACATTTGTGCATGGAGTCCATGAAGGGGGAGTAGGAATGAAGAGTTTATCAATGCCATTAGATTCTTGCAATGCTTTAATTAAGAGTTGGAGTTAGTGTGCCTCATTAGCTTGTGTATGATTAATGGTGTGCTTAGCTAATAAGGAATGCTTGCTTTTTCAATGCTAGCTAATATTAGTTAGGAACGGTGCTTAAGAGTGAAGTAGAGTAGGAGAGTGAGCGGTTAGCTTTCACCATATCTTATTTGCTTGAGTAGTATATTGTGCCTCAATCAGATAGAGTCTAGTAGACTAGAACTACCCAATGCCATCCATTAAATAAGACATTCCTTCACAAATATTTGTGAGTTTTCCTCCATAAGCTAGCCAGGTCAACGATTCCTTGTCAACAATCCTTTGTGCCTTGTGCAAAGGTATTTGTGGGTTAGAGCCACCTTACTAGTGACCACGCACCGCAGCGCGTCCTCTAGAGAAATAATAAATCCCAAGGGTGATACTCATATAAAAACCTTGCTACATTCTTGGATTGTGATGGGAAATACTCCTAGGGAGAGAAATATCTTTTTGTGGGGTGTGCTAACTTTTCTTCTAGGAAAACCTAAGGCTATGGAGCCAAAGGTCCTTGATTCTGACAGTTTGGGGTTGGGTCTAGCACTTGATTAAGTAGCCAATTTGAGACGATGCACATGTGTGAAACACTTGGGTTATTGAGGCGTGAAGGATATAAAGATAATCCTTAGAAACATTTCATGCCTTGATACAAATGGTGGGATAAAAAGAGACATACTTGCTATGATGGATTCAAGAGTCCTAAACTGGGATGTTATTAATTCTTTATAGCAAGTACTAATTATTTAATTTTTTGCTAGGTAGAGGTCATGTGTCCAAATAATAGCATATTGGGAAATAATTGGTCCGTATTTTATTTAGCTATTTTTGGAATAATGACTTGCATAAGGGCTAATTACCATTCATTAAAGAAATTTTGGTCCTTATACCATTCACTAATCCTTTTTTGTCAAAATGAAAATGATTATGTTCATATGTAAATGAAATAATTTTTCTTAATTATGCGTGAATTGCATCCTTAAGTGTAAAACATTACTGCATGTTCATATTAAGAGAAAATGAAAGAGTTGATGTGTATAATAAAAATCTATTATTGCATGTTATTTTGATCTAATGGTCCAAGGAGCAATGCTTCTTACATAATACATAATGAAGTCAAAGCAGCATATGTGGAATGCTCATCTCAAAAGTAAATGAAAGAGTAGATGTCTGCAACTAGAAACTAGAGTTGCCTGTTATTTTGTTATAGTGGTCCATGGAGCAAAGTTTTTTGCATCATATAGAATGAAATAAAAGAAAAAAATTGTGTTTCAAGATGACAATTTTTATTTGCATATGTAAAAAGAGTAATTTTTCTTAGTTAGGCATAAAATGCATCCTTAAGTGGAAAAAACTAGTGCATGTTCATATCAAGAGCAAATGCAGATGTGTGCCACTAGAAACTAGAAGTGATTGTTAGTTTGATCTAATGGTCCATGAAGCAGTGCTTTTTTTATCATACAAAATTAAATTGTAGCAAAAACTATAAGGAATGGTCATATCAGTATTAAATGAAAGAGTAGATGTGTGCAATTAGAAACAAGAAGTGCATATTACTTTTATTAAATGGTCCACAGAGAAAAAATTCTTGCATCATACAAAATGGAATCATAGCAAATATATGTGAATGTAGTTTTTACAGCTTAAAACTAGAGCTTTTTGTGGGTCATGGTCTATGAACCAATGTGCCTTGCATACTTGTGTTCCTATTTTGTTCTCTTTTGTTTGAAAGAGTGTATGTGTAGTTTTTTTTTTTGTCTTAATGAGTATGTTGTTGCTTATGAAAATGCACAAGTTCAAATTGAAATTTGTGAAGCATGGAAGAAGGCATAGGATGTAGTGTTGTTATCCACAAAAATCCAATGCCAACTAGTAGAAAGAGAAAATAAGCTCAAATTGAGTGAGATTATGAGAACAACATTGGTAGCTGATGTATAGAATGGGAGTTTAATATATGTTGTGTCTTAAAATCAAGTGGAGAACCTTGTTTCAAGGAGAAATTTCTTGGAGGTATCAAGAAAGCATATTGAATATGTAAACACCTAGCTACTCCTTCCGTTGCTAAAGAGCTTGAGAGAGGATTTTGGGAAGAAAGATGCACAACATGATTCAAATAACCTCACTCTAGACAAGACTTCAAATGTGAGTGCTAATGCACTTCTGAAAATGCATATAGAAAGCATTGACTGAAAGCATCAATGTGTTGGGAGAAACCTTAAAATGCATCAACCAACATTCAAGAGAGTCTTTATAGTAATGTCTTGGAATATGCACAAATTGCCCTTGAACAAGATTTTTTTCTTTTAAAAATTTCCTCTGCTTATGGTGGATAGTGAGTATTGCAAAAGAAATTGGAAAAATTTGATGAGTTTTGTCTCTAATTTTTGCCACTTATGTATCATATTTATGCTTTGAACAATTGGATATATGCTAGGTTGAAGTTAAAGAGATAGTATCAATAGTTCTTCTTTGCACTATATCACTATCTCAATGCACCATAGCTAGTGATGGATGGTCTAATGTTTAACAAATTCCATTTATCAGTGTAATGGTTACATCAATTAGAAAAGAGACATTTGTCAAGCAATTTTTGATAGTTTTGCAATGATTAAATCTTGATCTTACGTTAGAAGATATGATACAATCTGCTATAGAAGAAGTAGGTGCAACGCACGTGGTGCAACTTGTTATAGATAATGTACAAATCTTTAGAGATGCAAGAGAAATTATAAAGGGATGTCACTCTCATATACATTACAACACACACAGTTTGAATCTTGTGTTGTAGAGCTGGTAGAAAAATGAGGACACTACTTGGTTTGCAAGTATAAATAGTGCTTTGTGTAGAATTGGTAGATATACTTTGAAGCAACAAAGAGTCCTAGATATTTATCCATCTTTCATGTTAGTAACTTTAAAATTGCCTCTGTTGAGACCCACTTTTGTACTCACTTTTATCTATTGAAGTTGTTTCTCTATAAGAAAGGTGTTGTAGTTGAAATTTTTTCATGTATGGCATTCCATGAGTGGGAGTGTACTCAAAATGCAAACATTAAGGAGGAGGTGAAAATTTTGAAGATAGCGTTGAATAAGGCTCCTTGGTGGAAGAGTGTAGCTGATGTCTGTGTTGATGCCATTTACGCATGCAATTTGTAATCTTGACCAAACAGTCACATTTCTTAGAAAGGTGTGAGTGACATGGTGAACTATGAAAATAAGTTGGGAGAATTGTGAAGAAATCAAGATCTAAGTGGTGATTAATCAATGGTGTATTCCTTTCTTAGATTAAAAGCAAAAAGTTCTTTTGAAGTAATTTCATGCTAGGTGGGTTAGTGCACACAACCCATTGCATAGTGTTGCAAACATGTTGGTTGGATCCAAAGTAATGGAACATTGAACTAGTGTCTAATGAGTAAGTAGTGCAAGATTGTTATAAGGTGGTTGAAGTATTCTATCTTAATGGTGAGACTTTCATAAAATGCATCAAAGAGATAAGTGATTACAGGGGGTCCATTTGCAAACTTATTTGTCTAAAAGAACAATCCATTTAGAAATGGTGAATACTATGCTTTGTTATGATCTCTTGTACCTGACTATCTTGAGATGATGTGCATCAAATTCAAGTGCAAAGAGAGATTGGATTTATATGTATAGATATTCACAAAGCACTAAATGTATTCAACTTCTTGTAGATAGGGCAAGGAAACCTGTGTACAACTGCTATAATGAGAAAATCATGAGGCATATTGGCAGTCAAGAAGACAAAGAGGATATACGTGGATGGATGTGTGAATGTACAGTTGAGGATGAGGAAAGTTTTGTTGTTGGACCTCTTTTAATCAAACCTAAAGAATTAAAGCAAAGTACTCAAGTCAACATGGATGAAATAGGAGAAGTTATTGAATGTAGACTCGATGCACCTCAAACTCTATGTGATATTGATGATAAAGAAGTATAAACACTACTTAATTTTTATGAGTGCGATTGACCAATAATAAGGTTAATTTATAAATCCACATAATTTACTTTTATATGAATGACAATGACAAGATTTTTTGGTTAAAATATCACCTTTTGGATCATATGATGAGATTTTAATGAAAAAGTACACTCTCTTTTTAGAGATGGTAAAAAAGAGAATATCTTCAAAATACATCCATTACAACACATGTTAATTACTACCTTCTTTAAATAGATTGTGTAGAATGCTAGGATTACTTTGTCATCTTGCTCTAAGTGTGTAATCTCTTGGCATTCCAAAAATTGATTAGAGCTCCTCAAGAATACCCTTTGAGTATATTGCGTATATAGAGCCACTTTTCATGATTCTCACTAAACAAACTATGCGGTAGTAGTCACGTGATAATATGTAATGACCACTCCAATAATCCAAGACCTTGGAGCATATTGGACACTAAGATGATGAGATAGTGCCAACAATAGCAAAAGTAACCACATCAAGACAGCATAGAAAGTGAGTTATGTGGTTTTTTAGCTATGAATTCTTTGATGGATCCCTTGTACATCCTAGGCCAATTGTGACAGGCAAGCTTTCACGTTATTTTTAGCTTTTGGAGGATTTTGAATGTATTGACTTAATCTTGAGTCCTCTTTCTCCTTGTCTACTAGCATCTTCCTTAAAATCTCTTTTACCTTTGTTAGCTCTAGCTAGGCTCCCTCCACCATCATGTACAAATCCTAGCTTTTTAAAGCCAGCGTCTCTTCTTGTATGTCATTTGTGGTGTGGTAAATGAATTTGGATTTAGAATCCACAAACATGCCATGTACAAATTGCACATAAAGAAGCTTGGCAAAATAAAGGGGGGAGTGTGCAATGTGAAAAAGTTGCCGAAAGACCTTGAGCAATATTGTCTCAGCAATTTGTCTAATCTCCCCATTTTGAAATTTGTTGACTTTCCACCTCCCTCTATTTATCTCCAAGTCTGCACAAGGCCAAAAAGATTTTACCATATTTTTTGTCATCTCTCAATTTATGTCTTTCCATTGGGCATAAGTAGGATGTTCCCATTTACAAAGTTTGTAAACACAATCTTTAGAGGTGACTCTTGATGTAAGCTCTTTTGCAATAGCCTTAATTTGTGGCCATGCTTTTCTTTATTCCTCATTGTGTGCTTGCATCTACATAAGATCATTTTGCTTTGATTATTTCTCAACCATGTATTGCCTTGATCTGTAAATGAAAATGATAGGGAGAACTCTCAAATGATTAGGAAAATCGGTTCTCTGAAGACAACTACAATAGAGACAAAGTTAAAATACAACCAAAGTGGAAATAGAGACACAAACAAGAACATAAACACTATTGATACAGATAAGAGCATGAATTAGATGGAGTTTTTGATACAATTAATTAAGTAAATAAGAAATCAATGCTGCATTATATGCAAGAACTAGCTCTATTAGTGGGCATTGTGTTGAGGATGATGATGTATTTAGAGAATCAAGGATTAAACATTATCCACTAAAGTGTGTTGAACTCTTTGTGAAAGGTTAAGATGGGGAGAAAAGAAAATGGTATTTTTCATCCATGCCTTGTGAGGAGCTTTTAAAAAATCAAAGAGCAAGTCAAAAAGGTATTGTAATGTATACACATTTTCCTCCTTTCTTTATGAGATTTCATAAAAAGGGTCCCATTTATTAGGAGAAATCCGTGGCCATTTTGTCTTTTTTCCTGCACTTTGAACATGCCTCTTTGCATGTAACTTTGCCCAATTAGATGCATCATACAAAAACAATTGGGACAAGCCTATCTGGCTAGTCCTCAACATCAAACCCTAGTTTATACATTAGGCGACGAGTGAGGTCTTTGAGCTTCATCTAAAAAAGTATTCAAAAGTTCTTTTCAAAACTAAAATAGGCAAAAATGGCTACATTGTTTGAATTCAAGTTTTCCCGCCAAAATTGAATTTAAAATCTAGCGAGAAAAACCATATCATGGAGCATGTATGTGGAAAGATCTCAATGAGTAGAATCCAGATCTACAATCCCCGACACATTTGGATATTGCATGTAGAAGCTATGGAGGTCCAAAAAATGAAAAACTTTTCTCCCACTTTTAGAGGGAGAAAATGTGCACAAAGCATCTTTTAAAAAATCTTTTGATCCCTCTTACAAACCCAACATTTGTGTACACATGGCTCTCGCCTTTTCACCTATTTCCTAATCACCTTCATTAGGCCATGGCAATTTAAAGGGCCCTCAACGACCTCACCCTTCCCCTAATGATTCCAACTTGAGGATTTAAGTCTTTTATTAAATATAGCACTACATTGAATGGATCTTAATTTGTATGCACAATGCCAGCCATGCTAGCAGTATCCATGCCGTAAATGATTACATTCATCATATTAGGCATGATGAACTCCATTGCCTTAGCTCATTTGAGATGCACCTCTCACATGTTCACATTATGTGGGGGAGCTCTATTCCACTTGACCTCCAACCCATAGATCGACCCTTGAAGAATGGAAAACTAGAGGTCCATGGGGTCTATCTTGTGCAAGTAATGCAACAAAAAATGGAGAGATGAAGTACCTACATTCCTTGCTCAGTCTAGAAGTTGTACGCCTTCTTAATTGCATATCTCTTATAGCATTTACCGCAAAACGTGATATGGTTTAGAAATATAAAGATGATCTTGACCTTCATATTTTGGCCTTATCCAAATGATCCTAATACTATCACATCTCCCATTACTTAAGCCTCATGTAAGAATGCTACAACATGAGCTCATAAGAGGCTATATGATGTGCGCATTACGGCTACTATTTTTCTTGTTTTTACTTCTTCTTTGGATTATGAGCTTTTGAACCTCAAAAGTACCAAAATACTAGGTTATTGGGATGGTCAACTCCCCCTATAGATCCTAGACTATGCGAGTCTCATAGACACATAATTAAAGAGATGTAGCTTCATTCACAAACTTAACTATGGATGAAACACAAATTGGAATGACTGCAAGTATAGAACTAGAATACTCAGTGCTTTGTCATTCATAAGATATGATGATTCTAAGGGTAATAAACTTACCATATTATAATGAAAAATTCCATTGTAGGTGCATAATTACCATAGACACAACACCAAAGCCTAGGAGCTACCCTTGTATTCCTAACCGCAACCCAACCCACAACAATTCCCAACCCCGTGATATTTGTGTTTTCTTTCTTTTCTACCTTTGTGTTCAAGCAATTCTTGAGTCGTTCTTGTTCTTGGTTGTTGCTTTTATTATCTCTATTTTGAATTATCTTCTCAACTCAGTTAGGTTCTCAAATCCTTTCTTGCTTTAGTCATCAACCATCTTGCCAATGAGACCTGGGGTCCCCTCACTCTTGATCTTGACTCGGCTCCAGAGGAGTATTGTGATTTGGCTCTAGAGGAGTATCAAGAACCAAAAATTGGAGAGTGCAAAAGCCTTTTTAAATTAGCTCCTCATCTCCTATCCCTATTTAGGAACCAATCTGCGATTGGGGCGCACCAACCACAACAATGACAGAGACCCCAGTGAGTTCTGATCTTCTTAAGCCTTTCAAGGTCATACTTGAGCTTCATATCTAGGGCATTGGACACGCTTGGTATACCAACTGAAGAAAGAAAAAAAAGGATGTGATCAATCACAATAAACCCAAAGACTCCATGGGAGTACCAAGACTCAATGGAAGTACAAAGAAACAACACCAACAGAGAAGTGGTGCTGAGTCCCTTATTGCTCCACTCCTCAAACACTGCTGGATTTTGACTATGGCTCTTGCTCTCGATGAATACTCTCCCTCCACTTTGCCAATGATCTTGCTCTTCTTTTAATGGTTGCATCTTCTTGGATTTCTTTAAGCTTGGCTACAACATTCAAAATGTCATGTTGATCCCTTGGGTGAAGTTTTGCTCTAAGCTGCTGGCCATGAGGCTTCCCTCGCTGCTTTGTTAATTGCTACTTGAGCTATAATTCCTCTTTAATGGGCTTGAAAAATTCTCACACCTCCAAAGCTTTCACTTTTTCAAGAATATGTAGCTCTATGCATTTTTGTTTACCGCCTACTACGGGGCACTTGAATTCATGCCAGCAGAGTACACTAGTATGTAGTGGCTAACTAGGTACCATACACTGGCTCTTGTGAGTTCACTCTTGCCTTCAACAACATCTCAGCTAAGCACTACACATTGAGATCGATGTTTTTGTTCTCATGATTATTTGCGAATAGACTCTGAGTCATGGTTTGATGCTGGAGCATATTGTTGCATAATTTGACTAGCTCACTTTGATGCATGGCTCGAGCTAAAAATGTATATTTAAATACTTCTTCTGAGCTTTCATGGAATTGAAGCATCTACTTCATGGATTTATAGTCTTTCTCTATCTACGTTTGCCACTTAGAAAATTCTCCAACCAGCACTATATACTCATCACCGTCTGTAGGTTTTGTGATGCGTGGGTAGAGCAAATCATGGTAAAGCCTTGCGGAGGTATTATGCTTATAGAAGCATATGGTTGTTTAGAGCTTATCCACAAAAGCCTCAATGAAGTGCACCTCCTCTATCTCCATCATATACCAGCATCTAAGTAGCTCTCTAATCTTGATGATAAACTTTTCCCAAATTTTTACGTTGCCTGGTCCTAGGGGTGTTTGTAATCCTCCAATTCATGCTCCAACTGCCCCCTTCATAGTTGTGCTAGGCGTGTGATTTCTCTAATGGATTGCATGTAGACTTCCATGCACATATACTTTGGCCTATTCCCTAGTAGCAACTCCACCTCCATAGTTTAGCTCTTTAGACCAAATGTCATTTGCTTTACTCTTGGTCCCATTTCCCTCATTGCTATGAACTAAAGCGGATTTTCCAAAACTTGAATGTCTAGCACTTGGTCATATCATGTGAGAATTATCTTGGCCAACTCTAGAGAAAATATTTTATTAAGTTTTTTAGCTTGGCCAACTTTTCCTCTTTCTTGAGATCTTGATTTTCTATTCTATTGAGATTGACATCTTTTTATTAGATTTTAAACTCCTTGTGCTCTACTGCCAAAACTTTTGACCAAGATGGTGACCCACTCCTTTTTCTCATACCTGCTATGTTCTTGATTTATTATTTCCACTTGTTGCATTTTATTTCCTCCCATGTCCTCTTGGATTAACTCTCTTTGTTCCTCTTGATCTTGCACCTACCCTTTCTGACAGTGCTCCTCCCTTTGCTCCTCTTTCTTGCCTTTCTTTCTTCTTTCCTCTTCATTATTTGGGGTGGTGTCAGCATGCTCTATTTTCCCTTGTTCATTTCCTCCTCCATCATCATCATCATCATCATTATTATTCTTGATTTTGCTGGGTTTATCCTCCTCTTGATCATCCTTTTCCTCATCTTTATCACTTGGCTATTGGTATGGAGGTTTTGGCTAGCTCTCATTGAGATTTGTAAGCAATTGTTGGCTTTGTTGATCTATTATCTCCATCACATGGTCCATAATCTTTTAAGTTGATCACCCCCCAACCGTATGCCCTCCTTTGGCAATGTTTGCATGTCTTGAAGGAGTCATAGCAGTATTGCCAAAATAAATCCATGCAAGCAATCCTTGGCCTTGGAGGCCTGTTGCTCGATTGCTTCTTTGCATTGTTTAGATTCCTTCATGGCCTTAGTCTCTACCTTCCCTAGATTTATCTTGGTACTCAACAACTTCTTCTTTTTCTCTACCTAGCTTGATATACATTTTTGCGGGTCATCCTTTTTGTTCCTCAGTTCAAGTAGCTGCTCCTCCAAAGTCCTGTTTTTCTTTTCCAACTCCTCCCTCTCCCTTCTTGCTTGGGCTCTCAAGTAGATCTTATGGCTCTTTGGCCCATTTGTTACACCTAGAAAGTTAAAGAATTAATGGCCACCATTTTGGCCTTGAGTGTGGCCTGCATCTCTTTGTGTGGGCCATCTCCTTATTGGCTTAAAGTCATCACTGTCAATTTTTTGAATGGCAATGCACATGCTTCTTCCACTTTCATGGATTTCACAAATATGGCCGGCGGAACTATCTTACTTTGAAATGCCTCTCAAAAATTCTTTAGCCAAGGCACCCAAGGACCTTTGTACCCATTGGTGTCCTCATTATCCTTCACAAGGCTCTTTGCTTTTTGCTTTGTGTCGTTCTTATTGGCCTCTGTCATTCTAGGTTGTGTATGAGATCTACTAGGTATGACCACCAGATTGCCATTCAAACTTTTAAAGCCTGCTTAGGCATCCCTTTGCTGATGATTGGCTCCTTGATTCTTGAGGTCTTGTAGTATGGCTAATGCCCCCTTCTCAACACTTGATAAAGACCCACTAGTTTCCTCTTTAATGTTTTCCACTAGAGGGGGTGGATGCATGGTCACTTTGGGCTTTTTGGATAGCTGCCCTAGCACATACCCCTTGCTAGAGTCTTCAAATACCTAGGGTTGCTTCTTTGCTCTTGGCTTGTTTTGGGTTTGTTGATACAACTCCTCCCAAAATGGGTGGGCACGTATATAGCTTTTGCCCCTTCTAATTTATGTTAACCATCTGGGTGGTCATATCTCTCTTCAATAGCTTAGCTCAATCACACTCGTCTCCTTGAGATACTATGGCTACATCCATAAACACCTATTGTACCAAGTACTTATCATTCTTTTTCAAACATACAACTAAGGCTACAGATTTCATCATTTTAATGTGCTCCCTCAAGTGTTGTGTGGGTATGCCATGGGATCCTTTCTTATCTTTAGCCACCTCTTCCTCTTACTCACCCACAAATTGAACCACCATTTCAATTGTCCATGCCTGACCTTTTGTCTCTTTAGGATTTTGTAGCTTCTTGCTCAAGGCCTCTTTGTTGGCACTTACTATGGTGCCTTAGATAAATGTTGCAATTCAATCCTTGTCACGGTTTTCCACTACCTTTTTCTTCACTCAGAGGGCTTTGTACTATCTTATAAGTTATAAAGGTTTAGCAAGCCTATAGTAGCAAACTCCTTCTGCTCATCCTTTTCTAGTTTTGATGTCCTTATGCGGGTGGCTTTAGGGATATTAGAAGTATCCATGTTGTTAACAACGTTTATTGTACTTATATATGGAAATGATGAGTAAAGAGACATAGAATGCTTAAATATGGTTTTAAAAGGGTTAAGAAAGAGGTAGTA
>JAWWVC010000018.1:0-18127 GCA_033807815.1 Rumohra adiantiformis | reverse complement strand
TTTCAATAAATAAATCGGAATATAGCTTTCTCAAATTCTCTGATAGGCGCCAAAAGTGAGTAATAAATGCAGTCATAGTAGTAATAACTTGACAAAAAAGATATTTTAAATGCAAATATTTTTTGACAGGTTTAGCCTTGTTTTTTGTGTATTTTGGCTAAACTAGAGAAAAACTAGCCATTTGAGACTCCAAAAAGTCCAAAATCTCTAAAGTAGAGAAAACATGAATGTCATATTTTTGTGCACATGGCATCTGCTTATTGGCTAGTTTCTTAATCAAAAGATTAGTAAAGGCCTCTTTTTAGCCATTTTTGGACCTAATGATCTACTTATATTTCTTAGTAACCAATCTCTCCACTTTTGATTCTTGGATTTTCATTCTCTTGCTTGACTTGAGGACCTTCTTATCTTTTTTTGTATTATACTTTCCATTTTGCTCCTTCTCTTTCTTTTTCTTCTTACTTTGTTCATATTCATAATTGGACCCACTATCAAAATCTTTTGATTCATCAAAACCTTTGTGAGTATCCATTTTAGAATCCATTTCATCATCAAATGTTTCATCATCATCCAAATCTGCATCTACTCAAGATCTTTTTCTTAAACTCCTACTCCTTGATGGTATCCAAATCCTCTTTTCTACCCTGGCTACTACTGATTGCACTAGAACATTAAACCCTCTTGCTATATTTGTATTTGTTATTGGATATCTCAATCTATTTCTTATCCCATTGAGAAAATATTTGACTAGCATCTCATTGGTGGGCCTCTTTGATGCCTGCTAACCGGCTCACTAGCTATTGAAATTTTTGAGCATGATCTTCTACTAGCATATCTGTTTGAGGCAATTTCTTGATCTTCTTTAATTTCTCATTAGGTGTCTTGTCCCTACAAAACCTCCCCAAAAATGATGTTGAAAGTGCATCAAAAGTTGCAAAATGGCATGGAGAAAACCTACTATACCACATACACAATTACCTTCCCTCTTAGTGTTGTTGCAAAGTGTTGGAGCTTCTCTAGGTCACCATAAAGAATGTTAAATCCACTGGCTTGCCACCCAATTTAAAAATGGGATACATGGAAATTAGGATCTTCCCTTTTGAATCCCATGTAACTTTTTAATCTAGCTTTTAGATTGGTTGCCTATGCTACCATATTTTGCAATCTCAGTACTTGATCTTGTGCAAGTACTAGTGGTAGTTGTGTTGGATATTTCACTGGTTCTTGTGGTGATTCTACTTGTGGTTGTACGGGAGTTTTAGGTGCACACAAAATCTTTTGATTTAGCAAATTGTATTGCAACTACCTCTTGACAAGTGATGACTCTAGTGCTAATACACCCACATACTGCTATAAACCTGCCACAATGGCTGGAGAAAATCTTGCTGATACTTGGGTTATTGGTTTAGGTGTCTCCGCAAGTTCCTCATTTTGCATGGATGCTCCTACTTCATCATTGCCATATCAAAATGAATTTGTGTCTTGAGTTTCCTCCTCCTCCTCCAAATTTCTTTGCTACGCCACCCACAGTCCGTGAGAAATAAACTTTGGAGGATCTTTTGCTTTCACTCATACACTTAGAGGTGATTCTATTATTTTAGTAAACATATTTGAGTACCATGCTTGAAGAAACAAAGTCATGTGTTGGGGTACTTCAGCATTAGGCTTCTTTGGGTAACACTATATACACTTTCTCCTCCTCAAAGTCTCCCATAACTTTGCCCTGACAAGTTTAACTAGTTCTAACTATAACTATGGAACTTAGTTTTTCAAAAAAATTGTTGCATATTCTTCACCCTCTTCCATATCCAATCTCTAATGCTCGAACTGGTCACCAAGAACCAAAGCAAAATCCTCTTTAGATTCTTTTGATTATGTCTACCAATTCTTATATTAGATAGTAGTATCAAATGGCACACAAAGAGCATTATGCAAATTGTGGAACAATCTCTCCACATAGTTTAGCACTAGCCCCTTGGGGTTCTTTTTTTCTCATTTCTACCTCTTTGGGTGTTCAATTCAGGCGATTCAAAAGTCATTTTAGGGGTTTTGGGGCACTCCAAAGACAGGGTTAGTGTAGAAATTACCAAACTTTGAATAGATTGTCACCATACAAAATGTAAAAAATAAATAAAGTTATTACAAGCACTTTCATTTAGGAGGCCATGATGTAGGTTCTATTCAATGTATGCATACTTGAACCTTTTTGAAAAGGATGTCATCATTGAACATACGTGCAGAATTTTTAAATAACTATTTTTTAGAGAGAGGTGTTATCTACCATTGAATTTCTTACAAGGCCCTCCAAAATACCTAAAAAATATCCTAATTGAAAACTTGGAGCAAGAACAAAGAGGCAAAGTAATTTACAACAAGGACCTTGCTACAATTGAGGTGCAAAAACCAATAGAGTAGGGATTGTCTTTAGCCAAGGAAATCTTGACCAATAGTCCATGCCTTATTCTACTTTTGCAATGTATATGAAATCAAGCACTTTGTAGTTTGTTCTTATTTCAATCCCAAAATTAAGGGTGAGGTTACCCATATTACACAAGAAACTATGGAGCAACAACCCAATTCCCTCTTAAGAACTGACCATAGAGGGATAAGAACCTCACCAAGCAAGAAAAATTAAAAAGGAGATGGCTAAAAGAGAGATGAACAAGGACAAACATGTGGAGATTTTAGATGCAAAATCTTCTCAAAAGAATGGGAAAACCATAGTAGAAGAGGAAGAAAACTCTAAACATACCACCAAAAGTGAGCAAAGACTAGGCAAACATCATGTAGGAAGCACTCAAAAAGGCTGATAAGGAAGAAAGATCAACAAAATCAACACCCATTAAGGTTCTTTAACTCAATCCTAAAAGAATAGATATAAAAACATGGTCTATTTGTAGGGATCAAGCCTCTAAGAAGTGAGGAGCTGCTCAGATAGGAGCACCCTCGTGCTATTATGGGGGGAAAAAATGTTTGTTTTGAGCCATTGCTCAGGTACAATTACCCTTCAATAACAAGTACATGGGTATATGTTTTTACAAATCCATTTTGGTAGTTGTTGGTTAGAACTCCCTTTGTCTCAAAATGCTAGGAAACTCTTTGGCATAAGAAAATTTTTGAATTGTATAAGAACAAGGGCTTAAGTGTGTAACTCTTCCTTTACAAAGAAAAGTTTTCAAACCTAACAACAAGGTCTTACATGGTTTAAAATATCAACCATGTACAAATGGTCACTTAAGCATAAAGGATAAACCTTTTTCTCAAAAAAATACAAACAAAATAATGCTTTGCTAGCAGCCTGACGTCGCATCTTGCTGCGTCTCCTCTGAAGCACCACTTGTGAAGTGCCGCATAACTCTCTAAAATTGGGATCCCTTTTGCAAAAAGAGACAAACTTCTAATAGCTGTTAATAGTTATGCCGGCCAACTCCTCAAATTTGCATGCACCACTTGGGCCTGGACTGGGGTTGTTACTTTCCCTATGCCTATAGCCCAGACAAGTTTGTGAGCAAGAACACCATTACTCTACTCTTTAGTTTTTCTTGCAATGGCCTTTATTTGCTTAGAAATAATGGTCATAGTTTCTCCTGCTTCACGTTGCTCAAGCGTCTCCCCAATGCAAGCAATTACCTTTAGTCCTTGACTTAGTGCATAGGCAACTTTATCAGCAACAAATTCATTAGACTCTTTCAATAAAGCCCGTCTCTCTGAGTGACCAAGAATAACCCAAGGAATTTCTAAATTCACCAACATTTTAGCACCAATTTTCCCAGTAAATGCGCCACCCTTTTTAACCCAAGCATTTTGAGCAGCCACCACAGCAAAATCAGATCATAATGTAATCTTTACTTGTGGCAAAAAGACAAATGGCGGAGCAATCTCCACCTCAATAGTATTTGCAGGAGGCACTTCTGCCCCATTGAAAACACTCACAATTTTTTATACTTTTGACACAGTCCCATTACATCTCCAGTTGCGTCCAACAAAAAATGTGCGGTCCATGGCCTCTTGCTTGTTACTACTTGCCTTCACTTTAGAGAGACAACACACAATGCCCACTTCACTCCAAGCATTGAAGGGTGCCTTCCAAGATTCTCCATTTGAGAGCTTCATAGGTGCAAAACTGTTGTAGAAGTTTTGATCAACTTCTACTTTGTTTCTCATCTTTCTTGAACTACATCAACAAGTGCATCCTCTTATCACACATGGACTCCAAAGTGAGCTTGCCATAAGCTTGACAAGCATGCACCTTCCTATCTTGCTCCTTTCACACATGCAAGAGATTTGGGATTCATAAATCCCACCACGTGGCAACCCTTAAACACATTGAGCATTTTTTCATGCTCAACCACCTAGATTTAGGCAAAATCACCAAACACCTTCTTTGCAATAGCTTTTCTTTGACATTGGCAACTCCATTTGCATTCTCTCTTGATGCAATCTTCATTGGCCGCTGGTATGCAACCTCCTTGTTGCAAACATCCTCTCAAAATTGACATTGTGGTTTCAAATCTACATGTTATAAGACTCATCTTGCAATCATAATAGGTAGCTCACATAACTCTCTCTAATCACACACATACTCTCTCAAATCTTCACAAATGATAGCATCTCTCCCAAATGCAAACTAGTGATAATTGAGTGTGCATAATTGTTTCTTAATTAAATTTTTAAAAACACATAATTATGCTTAATCAAACTCAACCAAATCAATATGATGAAAGTACATACTTATGTACATAGTAAGCACCATAACTAAGAGCCCACTCCTACTCTGATACCATGTTGAGAATCTTGATGTGGGGTTAATCATGGTGTGTGCATATATTAAAAATAGTGATTAAGGTGGGTTTAACCACACCAAGAAAAGAAACTCTATGAGTAGAGAGTAGAGAGAGAGAGGTTGCACACTCAAGACACTCTTCTTCTTTTGCATGTCAATAAATTAATGCGAGGCTTCTTTATTAGATAGCCCTCACTTCAGTTTACATGTGTGTGCACCCATGTGGCACCACACTTTCCATTTCTCTGGTCAACACTCTCACACCACATATATCTATGCACCTTTGATGTGCATTTGATGTGCATTTGTGATGTGCATTCAAAGGTGATAGATATTTCAACAAAATCCCCCCACCCCCAACTTTGGGTATCAACAAAATGATACTCTCTAATGATTTCTCTCACATCACCCCTCTATTTATAATGCCTTGAAGTGCAATCCCCATGCCATTATCACCAATTTCTCTAAACGAAAGCAAATGATTGACCATCTTCTCTCAAGTAGCTACCATGAGCTAAGGCCATAAATGCTCATATATCATCATTGGAGAAAGGGCCACACAAGGCTCTCTTCATCTAGTTTGTCACTTTGGGCTGCATGTGGGTCCACACCTTGGTGGCTCCTTGCTCATTAGGCTTTTGTAGCACTCTATTGCTACCTCCTTAACTTGATTTGGTTTCATGGCCATCAATTCATCGTGCTATCTTAGTTGACAAATCCCAATTCTTGCATGGCTAGGTATTGACACGTCAAAGATCTCCACAACAACCCTATCCCTCACTTGAGTACGATGTGAAGCCTATATGTGAAAGCAAAAATCATGTTGCCTATCTTTGATTAGCCAAAGCTCATGTCTAACCTGACTGAGCTATGCCTTTACCTCTAGGAAATTAGAGGGTTGATGCTCCCATCTCCTTTGAAGTGAGGCAAGCCTATACCTAAGTGCAAACCCCTACTTGCATAGACACTCTAGGCTAACTCTTGCCTCATCCAATAATAACATCTCACTTATCCTATGAAGCCCCTCAAAGGAAATCTTACCAGTCCCTCCTTGATCCCACTATCTTAACTCTATCCACATACTATCTATTGTTGCTGGGTCCTCAATGAACCTTGGAGGAATACATAAGCTCTTGGGTATGCAAGCCCCTTGCCTTAGTCATTAAAATGTGAAATGATAGGGGAGTTATCCAAGAAGGTTGTGCTTGTTGCTAGGATGCCAGCTACCCCTCATCTACCACTTGCCCACTCATTGATATATCACTTATCAATCCTTGAAAGATTTGTGCCTCCCACCCTCCTACACAAGAAGGCAAGACTCTCCGATGTATGCATAAACAAGCCAGCATGCCAAGCATTAGTAATTTTCAAGAAAAATATAACTTCTCCCAAGTGGCTATGCATAAGTAGGTTGGGGCTTTGGCCTCAATGATCAAGTGGATAATGAAATGTATCTTCTCTAAATTGCACACTATCAGGGCCATTGCATATTTGGCCAAAATGCCAAAAGTGTGCAACAAGTCTTCACCTCCATACTGTTGGTGGGTTAATGGCCTATGTGGCTAAATTTTCAACCCTTGTACATGCCTTGAGTGCCCCTTGTCCTCCCCTTGTAGTATCACAAGACTTAGTGGATGAAATTGAAGCAGTTGGAGTAGATACAGAATTCCCTACCCTAAAAAGGGTTATTTTGAGGTTTTTTAAGGTCGTAAATCACTCTCACAATGTTGGATAAGAGAGTCTAATAGTCTATAATGGGGTTTAGGCACACTTCAAATGCATTGGAAATGTCAAAATTTCAAAATAGTGCACAAATGTTTGCAGCGTCAAAATCCAAAATTTGTCCCCCCTAGCTCAAATTTGTTTATAGATCTGCATGAGTTTTAGCTCCCACATGCGCCTACAAGTGGTGATTCTTGCCTCTAAATGTCTGATAGGTGTATTATACCATAAGATAATAGGTTAACCCCTCTTTGTTTGTGGTTTTTGTACCTCAGGTGTACTCAGTCCCTTGTTAGTGCTTAGTTGCTGAGTTGGTCAACTCTGGCTATAGCTCTAAAGCTATGCCAACACCAGACACGCAAATAGAAGAGGGACCATTAGACACAATAAGCATAATACTAAACATAATCAATATAGAAATTATAGTAATTGAATAAAATAAACTCAAATTTTGAGACCTAAAAACTTGTTCATGTATCATTAATGAGAAATGGCTGATACATGAGTGGAGGCTGATACAACAGTAAAGACTAATGAAAAGATTAAGCTAATACAAGATTTGAGTTATAAGGAAGCTAGAAGCTACCCTAAACTCACCCACCCACCCCTAGGGTACTTATCCCTCCCCCCCAAGGGGGCTTTGGTGTCTTCTTCCTTTTATACTCCCTCCTTGCCACCCGTCTCCAGTCTTTCTTGTTCTTGTTTCTTAACTCTAACTGCCCGCCGCAATTATTGGCTACCCTTTCTTGATTTTGACCTTTAACATTCTTCTCCCTTTTTTTGAATTGGCTCCTCGGCTCTAGCTTCCCTTTTATCTAAGGTCTTTTATGAAAGGAAGAAGCAACTAATCCAACTTTTCCAATTCTAGTAGCATGCTTTAGAGGTTTGTGGATGAACTGAAATCCCTAGTGCTAGGATTGTGAATTTAAATGACACAATGGCTTCTTGACCAAATGCTAGCCAAAATGGTGTTTGTTTGGTTGTTACCTTGAAGGTCATTTTTTATGCCCAGAGTGCTAAATGTAGATGCATATCCTAGGAGTCTTTCATTGTCTGTGCCATCTTAGTCAATATGCATTTTGGGGTCTTGTTGGTGCTTTTTGCCTTAGCATTGCATCTGGGATACTTAGTTGTGGATTTCCAAACACTTCCATCATCTCATTCAAGAAATAAGTACCTTGATTGCTAACCAACTCTAGTGGATAGCCGTATCTAGTGATGATGTGTTCATAAAGAAAGTTTGATGTCTTTTTGGTTGAATTATTAGTGAGCACCTTAGCCTCTACCCACTTACTGACACAACCAATTGTTGCTGCCACTACGTACTTGTACTTGCCAGTGTTCTTGAAGGGTCCCATGAAATCAATCCCCCATTTTATGAACGGGGCTAGGGATTGAATGGACCGCAATGGTCCCATGTTAATTGGCATTGGCCTTGCCATTCTTTGACACATGTAACACCACTTGGTCCACTCCTGGGAATCCTTAAAAAGTGAATTCCACTAGTATCTTGCAACAATTTCTTGGATTTTGCTTCTCTTAATATGTGTCCCCCTACTTCCCCTTCATGGGCCTCTTCTATCAGTTCAATCCTCTTCGCGAGACTGGCACACACCTCTTGAGTATCCCATCCTTCCCCAGCCTATACAATGCCCCTGCTGCCCATGTAAAATTTTTGGCTTGCATGATCACTGCCCTTTTCTTTTTCATGAGCCAGCCAGCTGTGGTAGTTCTCCCATTTGTACCTTACAAGCTGACATCTCTGATCCTTTAAAATCTCCCTCAATTTTGAAAGAACAACGCTACATCTAGAAACTCATCATTCAAGCTATTGTTTTTGTCAGTTGGTGTTGCCCTTGATAATAAGTCTACCCCAAAGTGACTTTTTCCTGGTTGATGAATCACTTTGAACTCAAATTCTTGTAGTAACAACATCTATCTAAATAGGCTGCCTTAGATAACCACTTTGTTGATTAGATGTAGGAGTGCTTGACAATCCACATAAAATAAAAAGAGTTTTCCCAGCAAATAATGTCTAAATTTTTGAACCACAAATACCATCCCTAGAGCTTCACGCTTTGTGGTAGTGTATGCTTGCTTTGCCTAGGAAAATCTTATGTTGGTTAAGTAAATGAGAAAGTTTCAGGCTGTGCTAGTATTGCTCTCAGTGCTAAACCTAATGCATCCACATGCACATGGAAAATTTGATCCCACTTGGGTTGCCTCAAGATTGATTCTCCAAAATTATATCTTTGATAGCTTGAAAACCTTCTTGACATGAACGATTTCAATAGAAAATGGCCTCCTTCTTTGTTAATGCATACATTGGAGCTGCCAATTTTGCCAACTTCTCCACAAATCTTCTGTAGAAATTGACATATCCCAGGAAGCTAGAGATCTCATTTGTGTTGGTGGGTGCTAGTGCTTCTTGGTGGATTGCCTTAATCTTGTCCTCTGACATTTTAATGCCCTTGCTTGACACTACATGTTCCAGTAGTGTCCCTTTGTATGCTCCAAACACACATTTGTATGGATTTAGGCAAACCCTTTTCTCTCTACACCTTTCAAAAATGAGCCTCAACACTCTAGATGGTAAGCTATACTCGAATACACTATGAAGTCATCAACAAAGATGGCCATGAATTTCTACAAGTACTCTAAGAATGTTGCCATCATTACCCTCTAAAAAGTTGCTGATGTATTACATAACCAAAATGGAATTACTAAAAACACAAATGCATCTCAGTCAATTATGAACACCATTTTCCTCTGACTTCAGTAGCTAGTTTGATATGGTTGTATTTGATGTATCCATCCAAAAAGCTATACATCTCATACTTAGCTACCTGATCCAGCATGGTGTCTGTAAAAGGTAGAGGAATTGGATCTTTTATAGTTTGCTCATTTTTTTCTTGAAATCCACACAAATCCTTAGCTTCCCATTCTTCTTTGGTACCACCACAATGGGAAACAACCAGCCTCACCACTGCTTTCCACCTTGGAGATGACTTTAGCCTTCAGCAGCGCATTTATCTCTTCTTTCACTTTTGCCGCAAAGTTTGGATTCATTGGATACCTTTGTATCCTTATTGGCTTGGCATCCATCTTGAAAGAAATCTTATGCTGACATACCCTTGGATCAATTCCTTTCACTTGCGTGTGATCCCAAGCGAATGCATCTTGAAACTCCAGGAATAGTGCTGCTAGGTCTCTTTTGAAGCAATCTAGTAGTTGTTTATTGACCCACACTACCCTTTTCTCATCAGCCCCTACCTTCATTTCCTTCACCTCATCCCCCGCCACTTCTTGGCTAGCCTCATTTGACACTTGCCTAATGCCCTCTTTGTCATGCTTGAAGTGTGCCGGGAACTAAGTTGTAGATCAGCAGTGGCCAATTTAAATTCACTGTAGCCATTGGAACAATGCTATTGGCTTTTAATTTTTTCCATAAATCCTAGGTCTTTGAGATGAACAAATCTGCTAGTCTAATGCTTTTTGGCACTTTGGTGGATGAAGTTGACACCGTGACCTTTTTGGTGCCTATTTTCATAGTCAATTCATCCTTGCCCCAATCAGGCATTGCCCTTGCTGTTCTTAGCCATGGTCTTCCCAATAGCACATCATAAGAGTCCCCCACTTCCAGTATCAGGAATGAGGTTTCAAACTTGACCCCTGCCACCTTGATAGAAACATTTTCCACCATTCCAATGGGGTCTAATATGGTATGATTTGCCATTCATAACCTAAAGGGTGCATGCTTGCACTCAAGTCTAGATGCTTCTTGACCCTTTCTAACATGATGTTTACTCCCACTCCCCCATCTAGATTTGCTTTGTTGACTAGCTTCTAGTGCTTTCTAACTTTGCATTCTACCAGGACCACTGGTTCTTGGTTGTCTTGGAATTTGGTTTTGTTTAACTTATAAGCTATTTTCAATCCATCTTTTTCCAAAAAAAATCCACTACTGGCACAACCAACTATTCTAGACATTTCTAAGGATAGTTTTTCTAGTGGCGGCACAAACAACTAATCTAGACATTTCTAAGGATAATTTTGTTGTCCTTTCTATCATGTTCTTTCAAAGGGGATTGTTGGACTCTTTCATCAATATACTAGTTTCTTGGTCTTCTTCCTTTTCTCCCTGGGAGACCACTTCCACTTTCCATTTCCACTTTATGTTCAGGTATGTCCGTCTTTTGAGTTGGCTTCTTGGCCCAAATCTTGGCGCTCACTTGGCCACTTGTTCCAAAAGTATACTAAAGATTCTTGACTATTGGGTTATTTTCCCGCTATGGTAGTCTTTTTTGAAGACGTCGTGTTACCTGAGCACCTTCTTGATCACCAGTTCTTGCCAAATCTTGCTTGGAAAAGTCTTTACTTTCTCCTCTGAGAGCTCTCTGATTGTGTCTCTAGTTACTATTAATAACTTTGGCACTAGTAAATTCACACTTGGGTTAGTGGGCAACTGGTGGTGGACTAGTGTTTCCAAACACTCTCTTGCAAATTGGCCATCTTTCCCACATTTCTAGCAATTAAATTTTTTGGGCGGTGGCCTTGGATAAGATCTTTGCATAAAATTTGTTGGTTTCCCTACTACCTGCATTGCTACAGGTATCGTAAGCCTTATTATTGCTGGTGTTGACAACTTGACTGTACATTTTTCCCACTTGTGCTCCCTAAGCTTGCAATATTTGCATTTGATGCACTCGCTGGTTAGGTTATCATTCTCTTGACAGTGAATGCACCAAGTCTCCCCTTTGGCTAGCACTTTGCTTTTTAACCCAGATGCGTCCTCTACTTTCTTTTTGAGCCTTTAGGGCTCATTTTCCCAATGTTTTCATTTGTAGCGTCTGCTCATCAATTCTTCATTTGAGCTACTGGTGTCTTTTGAATTGTTTGAGTTGCTTGAGTTGATGTCCTTCCTCTGCCTCTTTGCTCCCTTTCTTTCCATCTTCATTTGCTCTTTGGATTAGCTCCTCAATTGTTCATGTGGGGTTGGTGATTTTTGACTTTGCCATTCCTTTTAGCACCATTCCAATCAAGAATCATGCCATGAGGCTCTTATCTCTAGGTGATGAGGATAGTTGCTTGGCTAGATCTTTGATCTCCTTTATAAACTTCAAGACATTTGTTTTCTTTTGTTTGATCTTTCCCAATTGGTTGAGTAACTCTTCATTTGACTTTTCAACTTTAAAATGCTAAGCAAAAGTCTTGGACATGGACTTGTGTGTTGGAAATTGCTTTGGAGGGGAATCAAAGTACCATGTCTGAGCTTCCCTACTCAACATTTGTGGGAAGCACACTCTCCATTTTGTTTTGGGTAGTTCTTTGCTAAGACAGGCCTAGCATTGAAATGCTTGGATGTGCACCTGAGGGTCTCTTTCTTTGCTTCCTTTGAACTCAAGAATATTTAGCTTGAGATCCTTGGATGCTTATTGAGCTAGGTTTGCTACTATTGGTGCATCTGGCCTTGAGTTTTCCTTGCATGCTTTTGGATCAAGCAATCTGCCTAGTCAAATGTCACCTTGTCCATGTCTCCAATTTTTGCTCTCTTCTTGGGTTTTCCTTGTTTCTTTTTTTGTGTTAGATTGTTGTACATTCCCTCTCTTCTGTGTTGTCCTCCATAGTTGATACTCTTTTTCAAAGCATTCCCTAGCAAGATTGCCAATGTTGTACGTCATTTGTACTCATTCCCTAGTTAGTTCTTAGTTGATGGGCTGGTCAACTCTGGCTATAGCTCTAAGGATTTGCCAAATTCAGACACATAGATAGAAGAGGGACCACATGACACACTATAAGCATATTACCAAACATACTTAATATAGCAATTATAGTAATTGAATGAAATAAACTTTGATACTGAGACATGGAAACCTTTTCATTTATCATTCATGAGAAATGGTTGATACATTAGTGGAGGCCAATACAATAGTAAAGATTGAAACAAAGATTAAGTGGATACAGGCTTTGAGTTATAAGGAAGCTAGAAGCTACATCAACTCACACCCCCACCCCCTAGGGTACTTGGCCCCCCCCCCGCCTCCCCCCATGACTTTGTTGTCTTCTTCCTTTTATACTCCCTCCTTTCCACCCATATCTAGTTGTTCTTGTTCTTGTTTCTTCACTATAACTGCCCGCGGTTATTGGCCGCCCTTTCTTTATTTTGACCTTTAACAATGGTTTTGAGAGCATTGTGGTAGTTGAAAATTGGCACTAGCTTCTTGTCAAAGATGTGATATGTGTATGCACTTGTTGTTGAGATCATCTACATGTGATAAGTGATGATGACAAGTTACAGATGATAGGTACCAGATTCACTGTTCTTGTGTGTGAGCTGCTAGAGCTCTATGTATAACACTATGGATATGCATTGTGAGTAGAGCACTCCAAGACCACTTCTTCTAGGTTTCTTTTATTGCTTTGAGCACACAAAGTAGACTTCTCACTAATGTACATGCTCTTGGTTTCCCTTGTGTTGCATAGAGCAATAATTGTTTGTATGCATGGTCTTATGCGTAGCTTTGAGAGAGAGCTATTTTTAGCCATTATGCATTGAGAGACTTGGTAATGATTTTAGGACATTTTGTGCATAGATTGCTCAATAGTTGTTGAGGCATTGTATCACATTGATTTGGGATTTTTTCACTTGTATTTGTGGAGTGTCACATTCCTGTGACATTGTGGATAGCTTGTATGTATGTTTTTAAGGAGATGTACTCTTAGTCAGTGTGATTTTGCACATCCTTTTGTGAGGGTTGTGGTGAGATTTTTTTGAAGTTGATTGGTACTTGAAGTAGAAGTGGAGCATTTTTGTGGATTAGGTACTAAAGCAATCCCTCAAGCACCCCCTTGGCTACGACTTATGTATGGACATGAGGTCTTAGTGACAAATAGGTTTTTGTTGGGACAAATCTACACCTTGTTTGCACATGCCATACGCAAATTTCTAGCATGATTACATGCTATTTTGTTAGTGATTTGTTGGCTGGTTTTTTTGGTTGTTTGAATCATTTTACATCGTTATGTTGTCAAATTTTTCCTAAATTCAACATTCATTTTATGCCTTGATTTGCCAGTGATCTTCTCTTGCTTTTAGCGTTCGATTTTGACCATTTTATATTGGTTTCTAGTGCTTCTATACTAACAAGACTTTGCCAAAAATTTTCTTAAATTTTGTGCTTAGTTATCTTGCTCTTATGGCTTCTTCAAAGGATATATATGTTTATGACATCAAAAAGTTTGATGGTACAAAATTTTCCTTGTGGAAAGAGCAGATACAGGATGTCTTAGTATAGAAGAAGCATCATCTTCCTGTTCAACATGTGAATAGGACTAAGGCAATGAAAATGACTGAGTTTCAATGGGAAGCGCTTGATGTTATGGCTAGATATACCATACGGCTTCATCTTACCAAGTCAATCCAGTTCACAGTATTGGAGTGTGCTACAATGCATGCCACATGTTATGCAGCACATATGAGAAAAACACTCCAAGCACTAATGTGTTTCTGATGCAAAAACTCTATACTATGAGGATGAAAGATTCAACAAGTGTTGCAAGTCACATCAATGATTTTGACTCATTAGCTACTCAAATTTATACATAGAGCATGAACATTTATGATGAGATGGAAGCTATACACTTGCTTTCCTCATCCACAAATTCATGGGATATGTTCAATATAACAATCAACATTTATGCACCAAATGTTACTCTTGTGTGTAATGACATTTCTAGAGCTCTTCTTGTAGAAGAAGTTAGATGTAAGACTTAGCTTGCATCGTGTCAAAGCTCATTATGTGTAAAAAGAAGGCAAATATTGTAGCGGTTGCTCCCAATAGCATAATTCTAATGACAAATATAGCAAGAAAGATGATGATAAACATTGTGGCTGTTCTAAATCTCATGGGTGGCAAGAAAGACATTCAATGCCACTTTTGTGAAAGATATGGTCATCTTAAGATATATTGCTATGCGTGGAAGCAAGAGAAAGGAAAAGGCAATGCTTATGCAATAGAGGAAAAGCCAAAAGGCTCAGTAAAGATCAAAGAGATCAATGTGGTTATTGTAGCTTATGATTCCCAAGAAATTCATGTGCTGAATGAATTGTCAAGAATGTTTTATGATGCACACAAATCATAATGCCTTAAGAGTTTGTTGTCAACAATAGCTAAGATCTTGGTTCATGGTGGTGAGGTATCTCATGCATGGATCTTAGATTTTGGTGCGTCTCTTCTTGTCACACCGCATAGAGAATGGTTCTCTATTTATAAAGAGACAAGTGGCACAATCATCTTGGGTGATAGTTATGCATGTGCTATCATTGGCATTGGTGACCTAGCTATGGTGCTTTCTAATGGTATGCAATTCACCATTGAGAATGTTTGTCATGTGCCATGCCTGCTGATAAGAAGCTTGATTTCTACTGTTCAATTGGATGATCTTGGGTATAAGGTCAATTTCTCTTAGTAGTCTTGGAAGATTATGAAGAAAAACATGCTTTTTTGTTCAAGATCTAAAATTGGCTCCCTCTACCCATTTTTTATGTCCACAACAACAATAGTGTATTATTTGTGATTGAGCTACCATTTTTTTCTTTGTGGCATAGCCGGTTGGGACACATATCTAGAAAGGCAATGGAAACACTTTGTTGTTTGGGTTAGTTGCTTGAGTTGTCTTTCAATGATTTTCACTTCTATGAGCATTGTTTGTATGGTAAGCAAATGCATACTTCACATAATGTGAGTTTTGAGTCAAATAGATAGCCATTAAACTTGGTTCATACTGACAATCGTGGCCCCGTGCCAACGGGGTCTCTTGGTGGTGCACTTTACTTTGTCACTTTTATCAATGATGCAACCTATAAGGTTTGGGTCTATTACCTGAAGTCAAAGGATGAAGTACTCTCTTGCTTTCAAAGTGTCAAGTGTGAAGATGCAATCTAGTAAGAAGCTAAAGGCTTTAAGATCAAATAATGGTGGCAAGTACATACCACAAGCATTTGTTGACTTTTGTGCTAATCAAGGAGTCAAAAGAGAGTTTACTGCTCCATACACCCTTGGTCAAAATGGTGTTGCCGAGCGTATGAATCATACAAAATAGGAAAGAGTTATGTCTATGCTGTCACAATCAAGATTTACTCAATCATTTTGGGATGAATTGTTGCTAACAGTCATCTATCTCATCAATCGCACACCTATTGCGTCATTGCAATTTCAAGTGCTTGAGGAGTTATAGACAGTCCATAAGGTGTCATACCTCAGGCTCAAGACTTTTGGCTATGAGGCTTATGCACATGTGCTTAAAATTCTTTGTGTGAAGCTAGATCCAAAGTCACAAAAATGCATCTTTATTGGCTACAAATTGGATGGTTAGTTTGGCTAACATTTATGGAATTTGAAACATTGAATAGTTCTTTGTAGGCAGCAAGTAGTGATGTGGTGTTTAATGAGACAAAGATGCATAAAAAGCCAGTGAAGGAGGTTGAGTATCATAAGGTCGCATTTAGTGATGTTTTTCCTCCTATGTTGATAGATCTAGAGCTAATTGTTCCACAAGTGAATGCTCCAATTGATCAAGCTATTGAGAAAGCTAACACTAGTCATCCAAGGAGATCTTAGAGACTCTTGCATCCGCTAGATCATTTTTTTCCGGCAAGCGTTGATGTTGTATTGCTAAAAAATGGTAGTGAGCCTTCCTGCTACAAAGAGGCTATGTTGGCTAAGGATAATACTCACTGGAAACTTGCAATGAAGAGTGAGTTATCAAGTATTGAGAAAAATGGTGCTTGGAAACTTGTTTTGTTGCCTAATGACAAGAAAGTTTTGTACCATGCAAATGGGTCTACAAGTTAATATACACATCTAGTGATGTTATGCCTCACTACAAGGCTAGATTGGCTACTAAAAGCTTCAAGCAAGAATATGGCATTGATTTCAAGGAAATATTTTTGCTAGTTGTTAAGATGACTATGTTGCAACTCTTGCTTGGATTAGTGGATGTGAAAAATCTTGAATTGGTTCAAATGGATGTCAAGATATCTTTCTTACAATGTGATCTTGATGAGGAGATTTACGTGCAATAGTGTGGAGGGTTTGCTCAGCTTAACAAGGAACAATTGGCATGCAAGTTACACAAGAGTCTCTATGGACTAAAGTAGGCACCCAAGCAGTGGTATCACAAGTTTGAGACATTTATGCATTCTCAAGGTTTTAAGCGCAGTGATGAGGATCCATGCCTCTATGTAAAAAATCCAAGAGATGGACAAAATATTATGTTGATCCTAAATGAAGATGACATGCTTATTGGTGGTCATTCTAAGAAGGACATTGCTAACTTAAAGAAAAAGCTAAGTAGTCAATTTGACATGAAATATTTGGGTGATGCAAATCACATTTTGGGTATGCATATTACTGAAGACCGCTAGAAAAGGTTGTGTATGTGTCGCAAGAAGAGTCTGTGCATAAAGTGCTTGAGCATTTCAATATGCAGAAGGGGGAGTTAATAAGTTCTCTATGGCTTGTCTATAGCAAGGATGATTGCCCCAAATCAAATGAGGAGAAAGCCTAGATGGCTAAGATTCCTTATGCTTTAACTTGTGGTAGTCTCATGTATGCTATGGTAGCTGTGAGACCTAACATTTTTTTTGTAGTGCGAGTCATCAGCAGATATATGTCTAATCCTAGAAAGAACTCATTGGGTTGTTGTCAAGTCATTTCTCAAATACGTGAGTCGTACATCAGACAAAGAGTTTTGCTATGGGTGTGGAGAGTTATCCATTGTTGGATATGCAGATGTAGATTATGCACGTTGTGTTGGTTGGATCTACACTTTTATTGGCTGTACTATCTCTTGGATATTAGTTTTTCAAGATTGTACACTTTTCTCCACTACAGAGGCAAAGTATGTTGCAGCTAGTGAAGCATGCAAAGAAGCTATATGGCTTACTTGCCTAGTGGGAGATCTTGTACTAGAGGAAAAGTTGCTTGTACTTTATTGTGACAGCCAGAGTGCTATTGCCTTGGCTAAGAACCTTGTGTTTCATGCAAAGACAAAACACATTGATGTGCACCATCATCTTGTAGGCAATTTCCTAAAAAATGAGAGCGTTCACTTGGTGAAGGTACATACTTTTGAGAACATAGCAAAACACAGCATATGCACTTATGAGAAGCCTCTCCAATGATTGGTTTCAGCATTGTTGTTAGTTGATGGGTATCACGTGAAGATGCTACTCTTCTTCACTAACTTCCCATAGCCACATCGACCCTTTAGTGGGAGAAATGTTTGGTAAATGGCCTATGTGGCCGGACACCCATTGAATGAATGCCCGTCACTCACTTACACTAATCCTAAGTGTATAATGTACATGTGTGAGCCACTCACTATGTGGACAATAATACAGTGCGATAGTGAGATTGTGTAGGAGGGTTGACTCTCCCTCACCATATCCGCAGGTACTATTCTTGCTCTGACTCTCTCCTCTCTTGTACACACTCACTCGGTCCTTGCGCACTTCACTTAGGACTATCAAGGCACTTTTTCCCTCACTAGGAGGATTTCGCCCCCATACGTGGTATATACGCCCAACACTCTAAGGCTACCTTATCTTTGTATTTGCAC
>JAWWVC010000017.1:0-18159 GCA_033807815.1 Rumohra adiantiformis | reverse complement strand
ACGATGAGCGACGATGAAGGGGTTCAATCCCCTACTCTCTATTTTGAGAGAGAGAGAGAGAGAGAGAGAGAGAGAGAGAGAGAGAGAGAGAGAGAGAGAGAGAGAGAGAGAGTAAAGAAAGTTAGGCATTTGCTTTTTGATCAATTGAGATTGGATCTAGGATGAAAATTGACTAAGAGAGTAAAATCAAAATTTTTAAAGAGAACTCTGTATTTAGAAAGTTAGGCATTTACCTGTTAATTAGCTCAATCTGGATATTGCTTGACAAAAATTGATTAAAACATTGAAAATCAAGACATTTGTGAGAATATATTGAGGTGAAAAACAAGAGGGAAGTGATTTCAGATGGCATTACCTTACAAGAAGGCGTTAATGGTTGCAGACTTACAAGTGGCCAAAAAAATGATACAAGTATGGAATGCAGTCATCCTGGATCAAGGACATCATGTATGATTAGCATCATAAGAACCTTTGCCTCCATCTTTGGCATTTGCATGAGGACCATCATCACCTTCACTTGAACCTATAGCTTGACACAAGCCTATTGTCCAATTCTCCCGCTCATGCAAGTAGGGATTCCCAAAGGAGAGAGACCGTATGTTAGAGAAGCCTAGAAAAGGATAAAGTCATCCAAATAGAGGCACAAAATCAAGCCAGCTTCACTATTTCACTTTTTGGCGCATCATCTAGCTCGTCCACATCCTGCGCTAGCCCATTTGCTTCATGAGCAGATGCGTTTTCATTTTTTAGCGCATCATCTGGCTTGTCAAGATCTTCAACTACGAGCCAGATCCTTAGCTGGCCCATTTTCTTCATGACCAGATGCATCAGCATCGGCGTTGTTATCCGCATCATTTTCCTGGTTTTTGCTGATGCATTGTTATCCGCATCATTTTCATGGTCATCAACATATCCATGTTGGTGTGGCCATCCGATGTCAATTGTGCCTCCATGCTTATCAACGCCATTATAGTCACAATTTTTAGACAAAATATCTTAATTATGATCATATCAATATGTAGCACCAATAGGTGTTGCATCTTTATCATTAGATACGTCAACATCATAATCAAGGCCATCAACAAAGTTGTCACAACCATTTGCATATGTGTCTATATCGTAATACGAGCCTGCTAGTTCATTTCCAATCCTGCAATGTCCACCAACACATAATCCACGCCAACAACGCCACCAAACTGCCAGTCTGTGTGGCTCTCAATAGGATGAGCTAGGAGTGGCCTATTGCCCAAGTTGGGGGATGAGTCTGATGTGAGGTTACAGAGAGTGAGTGTAAGCAACTCTGAAGGTAGCAATCCACATGATCAGGATCATAAAAGAGCAACTCTGCACTACCATCCAAGCCAAGCTTCGGGGGACATCTTGCAGGTAAACTCTACAGGAGTCCAAAGCACTGAAGTCCCACTCTAGCCTCTAGATCCAGGCCATGAACTTATCGAAGAAGAGATTTTCCAAAGTCCATGTAGATGCTCCTATGTTAGCAAGTGATCTAACATGTCAAAGTCAAGTTGTCAAGTCTCTAGCCACCCAAGATGGTGGTCTCCTCTCCGGAAATGTCATCCCATATGCCATGAGAATGGCCATATCTTGTGTGAACTCCTCTGATCCCAAACAATCCATGTCACCACCCCCGATGGAGTGTGCAACCACCAAATGCGGACTAGAATGAATGGATGTACCAAGGATAGTACGCTCGTAGATAGTCAAGCCGATGTAATCCACACGTTGCAAGCCCCCTTTGGAGATAGCAACCGCCGGTGAAGGACTGAAAAGACCGATAGTGGAGGAAGTGCAATATCTAAAACCAAAAATGGGGAGACCAAGTTAAAGGCCAAGCACATGTCGATTAGTTGGTTGTGTAAGAGGAAAAACACAGAGGCGAGGGGCTGAAAATTGCTGCAAAACAGAAAATTTATGCGTGCTTGTAGGTGCTGGATCGGTACCAGAACTTGCAAAGGGCATACTTCCACGATTCTCCTGTCATGTAGCCTTGCAATAGGCTGAAAACAGAGAAAAAATAGCACCATAAATGTGTCCGTATGATGCCAATAATGCACGGATACCTCCTGAGAAGAAGGTCTATCGGCCGGCTTTGATGCAAAAGAAGGTTCATTTGCCATCACCAATACATTCTCTCGTCTGGGAAAGCAAAGGATCTGAGGAAAACATGCTTGTAGTAGTGCATCATCTTCAGATTGCAAGTGCCCCAAATTTGCTTTGTTGGCTATAGGATGTCCATCCACTTGGACGGAAATTGCTTTCACTTCTTCATGATGCAGCAAGAGTGTGCCTATGCTTGAATTCTAAGTTACATACTTCTTTGTGACTCGGCCGGAGGTCGCACTCGCTAGGATCTTTATGCCCTTCTTTCTCCATGACTCAACCGATTAAGCCTTTACCAAGAGGGTAAGAGGAAAAACGCAGAGGCAAGGGGCTGAAAATTGCCGCAAAACAGAAATTTTCAGCGTGCTTATAGGTGCCGGATAGGAGCTAGAATTTGCAAAGCGCATACTTTCGTGATTCCCCTATCATGTAGCCTTGCAATAGGCTGAAAGTAGAGTATGGTTATGTCTTAATATTGTTGAATTCTACGCTTGCTACTCACTTGTTCATGCTTGACTTGTATGAATCTTAATAGAGTTCAGCCACATTGTTTATTTCTAATTGAATATGGCTATGCAATTGTTGCGGTATTATCAATGTATTGTTTTGATGAAGGTGATAAAGTTGCATGAACTAAAGAGCTACATAACCATGAAGCAGGGATTCTTCAGGCGGATATTGTTGAGAGCATATTACCTTGCAAAAAAAAATGTCATTACCAAAGAAAGGTCTTCATATACAAGTAGACCCAGAGAATGCTCCAATGTTTAAGAGAAATAACAGAGTCGAAGCTAATCCCCAAACTCTACAAATCTCAAGGGAGATGGGCTTGAAGAATATTGACCTTTGGGTTGACGGTTCTATTTACCCCATTGATCCTATCAATAACCAGCCTCCAGCATTCTCAGGCTTATCAGAATTTATAAAATTTGTTTGCGAGGGAAGACATGGTCTGCTAGGATACATTAGGCGCATTAATGATCAAGCTTTGCAAATGTTCCTGCGATGTCAAAGTGCCTTACATGCTCGACATACTTTCAACCAAGAAATAACAACTCAACTCCAACAAGCTAGAAAAGCCACTCTAGAGAAGGAGAAAGAGATTGAGATATTGCACAACCTTCTTCATGATATCACGATTCAAAGTGAGGAGTCCAAACAACAACTGATTGTTCAATCAAAAGCAAATGCTAAAATGGCCAAGAAGTTGCAAATAATCACTATAATGGGAGCACGAGAGCGTAAGCGATCACTACAGCCCATCAGCAAGCTTGTGAAAGGGGGTGGACAGTGGAAAAGACGAATTCAACAATGCAGGTTTGTATACATTGTTAAATAAAATGTTCTATATAATTTGCATGTTTTTTGAAAAAAAATCATGTGCAGGTATGTTCAAGAAGAGACCTTGGGCAAAGGAATGCTAGACCCATCGGTCGCTGAGGTAATCAGCAAGAAAATGCTTGCCACAGCTATACAATGTCCGAAATTTAAGTCGGTGCAAGAGAGTGTTGTTGAGAGATCTTTGAAGGATGTGTCAAATCAAATCTCAGCAATAGATGCACAAAGCATTTGTGATCAGACAGGCATGAGCATTCGGACATATACCAAGGTGTACAACACCGTCAAAGATGGGATAGCACGAGTTCTTAAACGAAAAAGAGTTAGTATTCTTCCACAACCTACAGAATTGAAAGCAGCAAAGGCTAATTTGGATGCACAGGTTTTGGAGCTTGTGGGAATGCCCAAGCATGTGTGTAGCACACACAAACTCAAACCAGGGACAAAAGATGAGGAGGTTCTAGTATGGTCGGAGCAAAATAACTTCTATCTTGAATTGTATAAAATCCAATCAGCCATGGTTCGATATTATGACATGACTGTGGAGGAATGCCTTGGAAAGCTTGTGCTGGTTATCAAACTAGATGAGAGCGAGATTGTAAAAGGTCAAAAAATGGAAAGAGTGAGCGTAACTTTAATGAATCGTGCTCTTACTCATAATGTTCCAAAAGACAAGCAGTTTAGTGTGCAATCCGATAAGAATATATGGTGGCTTAGTGCATTTCAGGCAAGTTCTTGTCATTTGTTTGTTTCATGGTATCATAATAGGTATGGCAATGAGACTAATGTACATTGGCTTTTGCAATGCAGGTTCCAAAGGAAACTCATGAGATACTTGGTCTATATTTCAGCCAGACAAGTATCCCTTCTATTATTGATCGACAATCTCATGGTGAAGTCTTGGTGGTGGATGGATATGGAACATACTCTATTGAGTGGCACCTTGCAGGTGACCTAAAGACCTTGAAGTGTATGTTTGGCATCTCACAAAGTGCATCAGCAACGTTTCCATGCCTATATTGCATGCGAAAGAGAATCACAGGAAAAGATAGAAGAAAAAGCTGGAAGAAAGAAGGGAGTCGAGGCAGATGCCCTCCACCACCAACACGTGACCAAGAAGATCCCAAGTGGGATCCAATCTTGAAAATTCCGCTGGTTCGTGTTCACATTTGCACACTTCATGCCTTTGTCCGAATTGTTGAAAAGCTTGTGTATGAGTATATCAGTTTTGCCTATAAGATGCAACCACAAGAAGAAGCTGATGCAACTTGTAGGAAGATCGAGAAGGTTTTGTCAGAGGTTCCATTACATAGGGGGCAAGTGAGGATTGAAAAGGATGACAAGAGATCTGGGAAGAGTGGAAACCTTCCAAAAAAGCCATGCTTTGGTGGAGCGAAGGCTAGAAAATTCTTATCTCCACCCGTTGATGGAGACGGCGTTTTATTGGTCAAAGAGCCCGAGAAATTTGAGTGTTGGAAGAAGTTGCATGCTGTTGTTCCAGACTGCAGCAATAGAGGGCAAACAAGGCTGGCTAAGGCAAAGGCATGGCTCAGCTTAAATGTTCTTGCTCCGCTCCTTCAAAAGTTGGAGTTCAACGACGATGATGCCATAGAGTATATCCAAGCAGTGTACAGCTTTCATGATGATGTTGAAAAGGCTTGGACATCATACGCTATCACACACTACATGGTAAGTGTATTACATATGATTTTGGCTTTGCAATAATTGATACACTTCACATCCGCTGATGGATACTAGCTTGGTGCAGCACATTCTTGAGGCACATACCCCTTACTTTGCGAGTCAAGGAAGTTTGGCAATATGGTCAACCCAAGGTATGGAAAAATCACACTGGGATGCTCGTACAGGTTACCAAAGAAAAACTAATCATGGAGGTGGAATCCAAAAATCAGAGAACAATCCAATGCACCAACTACTAAAATGGTTTTATAGAAAGCTATGTGTATCGATGGTGAAAACAGCTCAAGAGGCTGCTCAAGCTGCTGCTCAAGCTGAAGATCAAGAACTACTTGCAAGAACCTATGCATTCAAGCGTGCGAGATACGAATTGTCAAGTGCCAAGGAAAACCACGCCCAATGGTTGCAAACACGTACGCGTGAGGGAAGGAGATGGTTGCCAAGATAGCTGGCACATCAACCTACTTTACCAAACATGTTGTTGTTTGAGCCCACGGAGTTGATATGTGACTCTCAATGAATCAAAAAGTTGTTAACATTGTATCAATGTTTTGGGTTTATGACTGGCATGCAAGTTTCATACATTACGATCATTGGTCTGATCTTTGTGTTTTTGAAAACAATTTAGGGTCCTTTTGATTTTGCCTACATTGCGTTTCAAACCAATGTGCTCTTTTGGTATGTGATTGTTGCCTATCAATCTCTTGTGCTTGCTTCACTATCTGCATGTCATTGAATATTGAAGTAACTATAGTTGGAGCAGTCATTGAGGTGTTGTTTTGACAATCATTGGTTTGATCTTTGGTATAGTCATTGCGGCTACTTGAATTCCTCTCAGATGCTAAATTTGTACGCTTCAAATCTTAAATTTGTAAACTTCCCCTCTTGTGATGATCCGATCGGCATGGGCACAAGACATGGGGTCTGACTACCAAGATGCTTGGGACTTTCCTTGTGTCTCGCTTCAAATTCAACAGCATATGCTTGATTGAGGATGTTGTTTTTGTCTTGCAAAAATGCAATAACAAATGGATGTTTGCCATGGCAGCAAGGTGTATGTACTTTTGTGCGACAGTGGGTTGGAAACGACGTCAATCGGAAACCATGTGGTACCCATATATGTTGGACTGTGGAGGCATGCTGGAGGCTGAGAAAGCTTTCAAAAAATTGGCTTCTTTGAATGTGCATGCATGGACTTCCATCTATCAGGATTGGTCGAGCACAAGAAGATCGATTATGCATTTGATCTCTACAAAAAATTGGCTTCTCTGAATGTGCATGCATGGACTTCCATCTATCAGGATTGATCGAGCACAAGAAGATTGGTTAGGCATTTGATCTCTACAAAAACATGGCGGATACCAATGTGCAACCAAGCAGCTATACTTTTGTTGTTCTATTGAAGGTCTGTATTATGCTCAAGGATGTGAAAAGAGGTCGCTAGAGTGCGGAAATAGGATTCAAGGAGGATGTTTGTGTCAACAACTCTTTAATGGATATGCATTTTCAATGTGGACTACCTGCACAGGCTCATGGGATACAACAAATGCCAAGTGATAAAGCAGACTCAAACCCGCTCTCAACCGAGCATAAAATACATAATATACGTAAGTTGTGAGAAAACGTTGTGCTTAGAACGCATCCCAAAAATAGTGCTGCAAAACTACACCTATAACCACGTAGAACTGTAATCACTCCACGCAATACTAATACAGGCCGTCAATGCTTATGTCAAGCCTCTTGCCTCCATAGAGCATGTATATGTGTAAACCTATTGAATCAGGCATTTTTCATGCCAAGATGCTTGCCTTGCTACTTAGATAAAGGAAACATTCAAAGATCTCACACCTGCACACACACAAAATCGCTAATTTTTGTGTAGCAATTTTGTCACAGCAAAATCGCCCGCTTGGCTAGTTTCGTGTGGCAAATCATCACCATGCAGATCTTCAATTGTCCCAGCCACATCCAGTGCAATGCTGAACTTGCTGAATCCAACATCTATAGATATAACCACTGCAACCTGCGGAAAGACTTAAATGTATAAGTGCAGAGCTCCCCTTGCACTAAAGCTAGCAGCTGTGACCCCAATGCAGTTGTGGTACTGAACATCCTGAATGGCTACAGCCCCTCAGACCAAAAAAACAACCATAAAGACTGCTCTTTTCTACTAGTTCTCAGCAGTGGGCTGCGCTTTGGGACTCTCTCCCCTCAGTGTTCCAACCAGTAACAATCCTCCACCTGGATGGCTACGATAGTGTCAAGGAAGAAGATTCAGGCAACGGATAACAATCAGGAGCTATGCTGGTTGCTTGCTTGATCTGAGGGAACAATTGCAGCAGGGCTAATGTCCACAATTGGGCAGCATGGTCATCAACAGCACGGGAACAACCTATTTTTGCTGAATATGGTCGGTATTCCACCATATTATCCCACAAAGCGCTTGTCTGAGTCTGATTTTCAACGATACGTACCTCATGGCTTCTTTTACAACCTCTAGCATATGCTTTACTTTTCAAGCTGCAGAAGCCTGCCATGTGTAGAAGCCAACCATGGCAGGGCTTTATTCAATAAAATCGGTAGCAGCTACCCATCATGAAACACACTTGTGTACTCTTGCGACACAAATTCACATCTCTCAATCACACACAGAAACAAAAAATAGAAACATAACTGAGAACTCTACTGGCAATTTATTGACAAAGAACATTGTTGACTGACTTCTCTTATTATAGATCCTGTTCCATATCCAGAGCCACTGTAACCTCCAGCCAAAGGAGTTGCATTTCCATTATCCATTAAAATGAAAGAGACACCAATCAAAATTTGATAGAAGCCAAATCCATTAACATGAAAGATGTACATTGCATGATTGGTTACATCGAGAAATACAAAAGGATTTCCGAATCTACATAGGATTGTGTGCAAGTAGTTATCAATTACATAAGCCCATCATGGGGATTCCAACACCTTCAAAATGTGTGGAGCAAAGCATTGGCCACTGACAATGTTATTCTCATTACGACTTCTTATCTTCCTACCATCTAGCTGAAAGTAAAAGTTCACAGGTGGGTTGTACATTGAAAGGGAAATCTCCTGTCGAATGTTGGATAAAGGCCAATCATCCTCTACTTGCAGCTTTATTGGGTCACGTCCTTCGAAGAGAATGCTTAGCTCCACAGAGGTGCTATCCCGAGTATCTTGATCAATGCTGTTCCAGTTACCATTCAACATCCTCCATCGTTGATACTTGAATGCCATGCAGAGAGTTTGCCGACCAATGAAGTACCTGTGAGAAAAGAATCAGGAACAATAATAGATTTGATAGTGCATGAACCAAATTATAACATTGAATTACCTAAAAACAACATCCTTCAAGGAAATCCGACACTCTATAATCTCGGGCTCTGATGATGTCTTACAACTCCAATTCTTACCCAAGGTCCTGCTCAACCAATCATGACCTGGGCTTTTTATAATGTAAGTACATCGTGTGAGGCGAACATTAGTACATGATCTGAATATGTCACCAAAAATAGCAAGTGGGATGAACCAACTCAAATGAACATTCCTTGAACCGGTACTAGGCTTCATTGCATTCAGAATGTCCAATGAAATCTTACACTTGCATGTATTTAAAATTGAACTGTTGCAAGGCGGCCACTCTGGACTATCCAACTTGGGTACATGATGGGGTTTTAGAGTCCCATAAGCATTGCTGTGCTTTGGCACACTATACTCGGAGTCATAAAAAAAAATCATCTCATCTGCAAGCTGTCTTGGAGTTTTTCCCTCGTATAGTAGCTTACCAAAGTCAATGTGGAGTACTTGTAATATTCCCGAGAAGCATTCCACATTTTGCCACTCAATGCTATTCGAGGGATAAACCACTGCACAAAACAAAAGTTTTTATAAGCTTTTAATACACCAGCCATGCAATCCAATGAGAAACAGCAATCAACTTAAACTCACTATGCGGCATGTGACGTTGAACCCTTGCATTGGGGTGCACATGAATATCTTTGTGCAAAAAGACATGCTGCACCAATGCTTTGTACGAATGCTGAGATCCCCTCTGGCATTGTCTAAATTCTAGTATCCTCCCCTTCCAATGCTTCTTCAAATCAAGGGCGTCTCGAGCACTAACCTTGAATGCACCCTTTCTACTTGGGTGCATGGACACCCAATCATTGCATTGCAAATTTAGTGTAATCCAATCACCTGCATCATCTTTTTTATTCCTAATTTCAAGTGACTTGATCAGCGACCTTCGGTCCATACCTGCCTCTAAACCAATAAAAGTCGCCTGCAGTCACAAAGTTTCAAAACACATGTATTAGCCACTTGTTCAAAAGTCGCCTGCAGTCACAAAGTTTCAAAACACATGTATTCAAAGATAATGAAAGAGAGGCTTTTCAAGGACCGCGTCAGTTGTAAACCCTTGGCAGTTATGTATGCCAAATGTGGATCAATAGAGGAAGCCAAGATGGTCTTTAATGAGCCTGCCAAACGATGCAGAATGAGCAACATGGATCAGCAACTGCATGCTAGATCTAAAAGCTTGGGAAACGGGTTGGCAAACATGTATGCCAAGTGTGGCTTGGCTATGAAAGCTCAAGAAGTAGACATGGTCTCAGGAACCACATCAATTGCTGGTTATGTTGGACACGACTTTGGGATATTGTCATTGTACTGCCTAGAACAAATGGAGCAGGTGGGTGTACAGGCTACGCTCATCACAAACAGTTGTAGTTGGAAAGACTATGGCAGCGGGAACTATTGAGGAGGAACAACAATTACAAGCTGAGATTCTTGAGAGCAAGCTGTGCGATGGTTACACTTTGATCCAGATGTATGCCACGTGCGGTGCTCCTTCAAAGTAGAACAAGTGCATGCATGCATTGGGGGGAGTGGTCCGGAATCAAAAAATGGGCAATAGGTCTTGTTAACATATGTAGGAATTGGGGTAGCTTAAAGCATGCTTTTGTGGTGTTCATGGGTAAAGGATGGATGAATGCACGTACTTTGGTAATTGGATTGGATCTTCACATTGAAGTAGGAAACACGGTCATCAATAGGAATGGCAAGGGTGGGAAGCTCAGATATGTGCATACAATGTTTGATAACATGTCAAGACGAGAGGCCATATTGGGAAGTATCACGAGGGCCCATCATGGCCAATCAAAGGCTTCCCTAGACTTCTTCAAAGGAAGGCTGGCAAAAGGGGAGCTTCCAGACGAGACCAATTATGTGGCTATACCTTCTGCCCGTAGCCATGACGGTCTTGTCAAGGAGGGTTTGTAGCATTTTGCCTTCCTTACAATCACAAGATATGGCCAACATGGAAAGGCTGAATGAGGCTTGACCCATCTCCAATGCATGCAAGAAGCTCTTAATGGTTATGAGTAGAGACAGTCTCAGGGTGTCGTAACCAATGCGGTCACACTTATTCGTCACTTAGAAGCTGGCAGTAGCACAAGAGACATTGTCAAAGGATGGGACGTGCATGATGAGGTGGTGAGAAATGGCTCGCATAAGATCTGGTTACTCGGATTGCACAGCTAATCAAAATCTTGGAAAACAATTAACGTTAGTCATTTTGGCTCTCTGGAAACGTAAGAAGAAAAACATAGCTCAAAATAGCGCTTGAGGAAGCGTCACTGGAAAACGTTTGCAACCAACATTGGTAACGCTTCAACGTATGCTCTCTGGGAAGGTAGCGCTACACCATGTGTGGGCAACAAGTGCATGAGCACTCACACTCAGTAGTGCTAGAGGGGCAGTTTTGCAGAAGATGGCAGCCATAGGGTGCTTCAAGAGAGCATCAAGAAAACGGTTCAATAGGCAGCCAAGGTATGGCTGGGTGTGTAGCTCTACACATGGGCTGAATCGTGAGCCACATGGCTTCTACAAGTATGCAGCAAGAGCATCACGTGTGTGTGCAGCCAAGGAGAGTCGTGCAAGTATGTGTGTGGTGTCTCAAGAAGGCAGCACAATTAGGGGCAACACTGGACCAGCCCATCGTGGGCTGAAATGGAAGCATCAGTAGGTGCTTGTGTGTAGCTCTGTGGGCAGCAGCCAAGGATACACTTGTATGCATGTATGTGCAGGCACCCAGAGATGGCAGTAGGCAGTAGGTGGCGTCTCAAGAGAGGCCATAGAGCCTACAGGAGGGTAGCATGGGCAGCCCATTGCCATGTATAGATATGTGGTTGCATACACGAGCATGTGCAGGTGGATTCTTGCATGGAAATGCTTGTGGACAGGTGATACTCTACGAGAGTATGGGCAGCCATGTATGTAGCTCTTTTGTGAGCTTGTCGAGCATGTGGAGAGTGACATTCTTCGAGAGTGTGGGCAGCCATGTATAAGCTTGTTGTCAGCTTGTGGTTCAATGCCAAAAGTGGCAGCCATATGGGCAGCCATACAGGCATAAAGAAGCCAGGTACAAGTATGTGTGTCGAGTGGCTAATAGGTAATAGCCATGGATATGCCATGGGGCATTTGAGAGGCAGCTATGACTACACAACCATGTATGGAGATATGTGGACAGTCAGGTACACTTGTTGGATAGTTTGACATTCACATGTACGTGATTTGTGCGACAGGTGAAGTATGCAGTCATGTCAGGCCAACATGGTTGTGTATAAGTTTGACTCCAATAATGAGAGCCAGGATGTTGCATGTCAGTTGGGCAAGTATGCCATGTTATGTATGCAAGTATGCACTTTGGTGCTGAGTATACGATGCTGCAGATTGGTTGTAGATGCTTACACATGTACATTGTTGGGCTTGGACGCTCAAAGAGCGCAATGCTAGTCTCAACGGACAGATTCTAGCAGACTTTACATTGGCATGGCTCAATGCGGCATGTATGACAATATGGTCAGTTTACTCAAAGACTTGATGTCTAAGTTGCTTTGGACTTAGAGCTATGTATGTCATGTGGATGTAGTTGTTTGAGCTTTGCGCTCGTGGTTGACAAGTACATGCATACAGAGAACATGTGTTGTTCAGCACCTACTCATTTAGGAGTGAACTCAGTTGCCATATGGTTGGCAAATGTATGTGTGTGAGGTTGTCAGTTTTTTTTTTATGGTTGAGATATGTTGTGATTTTTATCACTTGTGCGGGGAAACTCTTGCAGATTTTTCCCAGATTCTTGCCATAAAATTGCATATCCACATAGTCTACTCTCTGATGTATTTAGTGGTCGAGTGAGACTCCCACTTGCATGCAGGACAGTGATGGAGTGTTTACTCTCACTGGTATCCACTTCTTGCGTAGGAGTGAGATGGATGTTGGTATGCTCGTAGTGGGCTACCATACTCGAGATAGTTTTGAGCTTGGACAGATCTACAGGTTACAAGTTTGCGTCAAGTTTGGATTCCTTTTCTAGTGCGGGAGTGTGAGATCACTGAGTATGGGATCAATGATTAGGCAGTGGATATTCGTTCAGTACGGGGAGTCGTCACAACATAAGTCTCAACGCTTTTGTCAGTGCGACAAATTTGTTAGAGCGGCAAATTCACCACGGGCTGGACAGTAGCGGTATCTGTGTGTTCACAGCACTTGAGTAGTGGGAGATGGTGAGCTCGCAGGAGCTACCAAAACTTGAGCAGCTTGAGTAGATTTGAGTCTTGTCTACACAATGCAGGCACACTTTGTTTTGAGATGCATCAGTGAAGATTGCGGAGCGCATTGTGGTGCACTACTGCGAGAGGTGTTCTCTCGGCAGGTTGCTTCTTTCGGTCACAAGAGGATGTTTTGTTGCTCTTTGTTGGTACTTGTAGTAGAGGGACAACTTGAGATATGATGCTGATGCTAGATATCCGTTTAGTGTGGTGAGTTGTCAGAGCATAAGCCTCGACACTTTGTCAGGGACAATTTGTCAGAGCGGCAAATTCACTACCATCACTAGACAATAGGGGTATATGCCAGGTTCATCATAGATCTGTTTCGCAGTGCGGTGACTACTTGCTAGTAGTTGAAAGAGATGCTTTTGTGCTTACAATGGTTCTATGATTTATAGATAGGCAGAGCAGGATTTGCTCTAGTGAGCAGTAGTTAGAGGCTACGCGAGAGTCTATTCATAGACATGTAGAGATGGATTGCTCTATGGATGCACATGGTCAGAAGTGGTCAGTTTGATCACATGTGTGGATGAATTGTAGTTGTGGACTCAGCAAGGACACAGTCATTCATGGACATTCTCATGTGAGTTGAGCATAGTGTGTGCAGTTGTGCAGGTGTGTATGCTTATATGTATAAAGACTTAGAGCAGCGATGCTTTAGTGAGTCACATCAGTGCACATGCTTATGCCAGATCTACTAGATGCAGATTCAGGACAGGTCCAGAGTCAAAGTTGGTTGGTTTACCAGTAGGGATGCATCGGCGATGAGCACTTGTACGTGTTCCGAGACCCGAGGTAGCAGCTGTAGTGGGAGCACTGGCAGTGATTTTGATTAGTCATTCAGTCTCATTGGGGGAGTTCTCGCAGGTTTGGACACTTGCAGTGCATTGGCTAGTGGACTTTTTTGTTTTTTTAGAGCTTGGAGTTAGCTCTATGGTGGCGCTTCCGCAGTGGCGCATTTACGGTAGCTACATGCATGATCATCTCCTTGTACAATTCGTGGGATCCAGGTTGAGAGAGTCGCTCACCTGATGTATACTAGTTGTAGGCTAGTATAACCTTCCTTGGAGGCACATTGCCTTCAAGTGGGAGGTTGTTGGGGTTGAAGGCTTAGTGCCTTGCCCGGCCGCTCAGTGTGGACGGCCACCCACTACACTATACTTACATATAGTCAGATACTGTACAGGGGGAGATCAGAGGATTACTCATTCTCCCCACACATCTGTGTGTCTCTCTCGTTGTCGCGTCTCTCTCGCACCTCGATCCTCTTCATATTATTCATCACATTCACCACACTAGTAGAAGGACCCCTTGCATCTGTGCATGGCACAATCGATCACAACCATAAAACCCTAAAGGCTTTTGTTACACCTAATAGATAGTGACAACCTACCGCACATCTGGGATGCTTCTATTTTGACAAGAGGGGCACTCAACAACTACCTTCATAGGTTTGACTTTCATCGAGCGACAATAAGAAAGAGCAGACATAAGAAAGAGCTTCAGAGCCCACATGGATTTACCCGGAGTCTAGATAGTTACACCATTACAACAACTGCTAAGGATGCACCAAAATCTTGGTGTTGGTTTGGTACTCCATATGGCAACAAATAGCAGCTACCAAAGGCAAGGATTTACGAGCAACGCAATGGCGTCGTTAGCGCCTCAAACAAAGGCAAAGCACGCCTCGACTGTGGAAGCCAGAGTGTGAGAAAAGGCCAGAGCTGTGGGCATCAAAACCAGGAAAAAAATCAAATCCAAGACAAATTCCAGACACAGACACACGTCCAGGACCGGCATGGTTCAAAAACCAGTCACAAATGGTTTCCAAGAGGCTAGGATCAGGAAGAAGTCTAGAAAATTCAGATGTTTGATGAGCTTCCAACACGAGGGTGGATCGAGGTGTCCAAGGTAATTCTTAGGAAGCTTGGGAATGAGGCCAAGACCTCAGGATGGGAAACTTTAGGACTTTCAAAAATTCAAACTTGGAGAGTCAAGGATCAGGGTAAAGTTCAAGACTAAAATTAAGGTCCAGGGACACATGAGGGTCAGCATGGTCCAGTCAAGAATGCCCCAAAAATACCCAGGAGGCAAAAACTAGCTTCCACCCTTAAAGTTTTTGGAGTTCTCGAGAAGCCCAAGCGTAGCACTAGGATCAGGAGAAATTTCATGTTCAGCTCAGGCCCCAGACTTGCTCCATTGCCCTGTTCATCCGTGCCTCCCCATGGCCGGGCTTAGTCTCGCGTCTATTGCCAAGGTCGACGAACCCACTAAGGCTGTGAGGTAGTAGGATCTGAGAGTCAAGAGCCTGAGACAGAGCGAATTGTTGTAGGCCTAGACAATAGGGAAGGCCAGCTTCAAGATTCAATGACACTTTACAAATATACGGCCATGTGCAAAAATATTGTGGGTTGAAATGGTCCTTGTCTGCAACTGGCCAGTGGCAATAATCAAAGGACCAGCAAGCAGCTGTTAAGGCACCAACATGGCGCCCATTTTGGAGCAATGTATGAGCGGTTGGCAGTGGATCGGTTGACCGAATTCGGCACAAAGACCCTAGAAGGCCAAGACCGGGAGGAAGTGCAAAACCAGGTGAATATGAGTTTAGGCCCAGGAGCAAGACCAGCGGGACCCAACAAAGTTCAGTCAAAAATTTCAGATGACCAAGAGAAATTCAAGACCAGGATGAATTTCAGGTTCAAAAGTCCAGGTTCCAAACCCGAAAGGCTCATGTAAGTTCAGACGAACACTTCAAGACCAAGAGGAAATGTCAACTAGAATTTTAAATCTAGCATACGACCAGCAGGGGGTAGCGTGGTTCAGTCAAAATATCTCAGGACTAGACTCAAGGGCAGAACCAAAAAGCCACAAAATCTGGAACTTTTACCTGATGCTGCAATAAAATGGCCAAGTACAGACAGGAAGGTGTTATGAGCTCAGTTGGAGCAAACCACGGACCAAAAAGGCTTCAGTATGGCACATCAACTCACCTCACAACCAAGTTCAAAGAAAGGGAGAAGAATGTTAAGAGTTTGGCAAAGACAACGGGGGTGACCAAAGTTCCCAACAGCTGACCAACGGTCGACGAGGAGAGAGCGACACGCCCTATATATATAAGGAGTCACTGGCCGACGAATGGGGGAGTGTGGGCTTCTTGGGGTTTAGGGGAGCCTCACTAATTGGGAAGGGGTCATTGCTTGTAACCGTTGAATAATCAATGGAAGCTTGCTCGTCCTAAGTCTCTCTCCTTCCCTCTCTCCCTGTCATATGCACATCTAGCCTTATGTGCCTCTGGATATGCTCTACCCCATTCTAAGACTTAGGATAGCTTAGAAGTTGACTTGGCACTTTTGTGAGTCTACTCGCGGGACGTGCATGACCAGGTAGCTTAGTTAGGATGCATCCCCCTCATTGCACTTAGACGCACTTAGACGCATTTAGAGTCGTGCCGGATCTTCAGGAATTTTCATTACTCTTATGCGGGAAGTTCCTGGACATTTGACCACATATCTAGGATCTAGGCATTTTTAGTTTTCCGCGGGATTTTTTGGTGAATTTTTTGGACATCTTGGCATGTAGCTGCAGTGTAAAACTGGGCTAAGGTGGTCATTTTTCCACCCTAAAAACGAAGTAGGTTCTTGACTCACCCAAAATGTGGAGTATAAAAGAAGATCTAGCGCTACTTATTTCTCTCAATTGAAGGGAGCAGACCTGCAGCACAAGAAGCCCTTCTCCTCAGCAAACTCGTCTACCCATCCCCTGGTGTTGGCGTTACCTTCTCCATCAACCCTACCTTGGCGTTACCTCACCTCTCAACAGTGTTTCCTCTTGGAAGCTTGGCGCCACCCCTTCTTGGGCGGCCTAACACTAGCCTTTCATCCCCGAAAACCCTCACCCACTTGTGGCGCTACCCTTCCCTACCCCTAGCATTACCTTTTTGAAGCACACAATGTCTTCACCAAGTTTAGCACTCAGCCTACAGCAAGTATTCAGCAAAACAGTCCAAAAACAGTCAACATACATCAGCGTTTTCAGCATAGGAGTGTCCCTAAGAGTCCTATGGAGGCTCATGAGCACCAACATATGAAGTAGAAGCATCATCATCAAGAAAAGCTCAAAACAGTCCATTTTCAACAGCAAAAACAGCAAGCATTGATCATTGTAATAACATTCATTCAAGTGCAATATACTACTCCGGCAACGGAGTGGGGGGCAAAGCCGGCAACGGAGTGCTATAGACCAGAGAGCCACACTAAGAAAAGCTATGATCAAGGAAATGATTTGTTACACACATTAAATGAAATGACACTTTAAATTGATTTACTTTTCCATTCACAATGTGCATTTGTGAAACCATGAACAGCAAAGAAAGGTTAACATTTTCACCAAAGTATGTGTCACAGACTTAGGATCTCCAACTCCAACATGCGAGAAGGTGAGAAAGTCCTCTGACAGCACCAAGCTTGCTGCCAAATGCAGTTGTCTTGATGCAATGTGGGAAGGCAGATGGCTATGGGCAACAAACTGTGCTAGTCAAAAGAAGGCGCTCTCGTAAGCCCTTTGAGGAGATTCCCTACCAAGGTCTTTTGCTTTCCCAGAGCTGCATAGAGGTCATTTTGCTTCCAGAGCGTGATTTAAAACCACCACCAAGGGTATCTGTTTTCAGAGTGCTACAAAATGTATTGCCTGCAGCTCGAGTCAAGACCTGCAAATGTACAAGATGACCACTGAGTTTTGGCATTCTATATATTGCCAGCAAAGACATATGCACATCCAATCTCATATACTTCAATTTCCAATGACAAAAAATGAAGTGTTGTCTTCTATTGAAAGTGAAACACTTCACTACAAAAGCTTAATAGTTTTAAGAGGTCTTTTAGTAACCTATGTCGTACAGTTGCCCACACGCAGTACATAAGCAGCAAACAAATATAGATAGTAAGAGGCGAATTTGATGAGAGAAAGACCTGTGTTTGTTTTTGAAGTCACTGCAGCCCATCGCCATTACCATCCGCGCTGGAGCTGCTCATGTGCTTTGAAGGGTTCAGCCTGAGAGGGTTCACCATCAGAGAGAAAAAGGTCTAAATTTGATTGTCAAAAGGAACCAGAGACACAATACAGCTCACGTTTTATGGGAGGGAAGCCAAAAAAATAGTTGGATCAAGAGAGAGACCTGAGTTTGTTTCTGCAGCCTGCCATCACAAGTCGTAGGAGTTGCTTGTGTAGCCTAAGAGGTTCACCATGAGAGAGAGAGAGAGAGAGAGAGAGAGAGAGAGAGAGAGAGAGAGAGAGCGCGAGAGAGAGAGAGAGAGAGAGAGAGAGAGAGAGAGAGAGAGAGAGAGAGAGAGAGAGAGAGAGAGAGAGAGAG
>JAWWVC010000016.1:0-18160 GCA_033807815.1 Rumohra adiantiformis | reverse complement strand
AACCGGCTTGGCTAGCATCTTCCCCACTGGCAACGTTACCATCTTTACATCTATCTATATTACTTCATTAATGAGGAACCAATACTACACATGGCCAACTTTATTTATGAGAACCAATAGTACACATGGAAAAGGAAAAAGGGCGAGAAAGGCTTATGTGGCAAAGAGGAGTGCCCAAATCTTTACAAGTCGAAGAACGGTACATTGATCGGTTCAATGTACTAGTTTACATCGTGCCCATGTACATACTCTATGATGCCTCCATAGCACAAAGCAAGAAATGAAGGGGAAAATACAACTAACTTGCACAATCTTTTTTCTAATTAAAATTTGGAACTGTGAATTGAATGGTTGTGTGAAAAATCTTTCCTTGCTCAATAGTTTCTGACTATTGATTGTAATTCTTTAGTTCCTCGGACATTTGTAGGACTCTTATCCAAGAAATAATTCCTAGATGCCTTTTGTGGATTACTACATCCTCTGTTGTAATGATTTGATGATCATGTACTCTTACCTTGGGGTTGAGCCCTGAACGTGTTATTTAATGAAAGATCTTTGAGAGAGAGAGAGAGAGAGAAATTGATTTCTTTTGTTCGGTGGAGTAGGAGGATCGTTGTCTAGATTCTGACACTTTAGCTCAATTAATTGATATCTGTTGAGGGATTCATCCCCTTATTGCAAAGATAGATGCAACTATTCTAGACTCTTGGCTTTAGGCTTTACAAGGGATAGAAACAAACATTGAGATAGGATGGTGGGCTCTCTTTGGCCCAGATGTTTCCCCAATGTTGGCAATGCACATTTGAATTGATTTTTACAGTGGATTAGTGCTATAGACGACATTATGATTACTATAGTACTACTTATTAGACTGAGTCTTGGTCTCGCGTTTGAGTAGTGGGCATCCTTGAGACAGGAGTTAAATGTAGTTGATCCTCAAGTAGCAACATTTGATGCTAGTCATTGGCAGATTTGGATATGGCGAGGCAAACCACTCAGTCAATTGTCCTAGAATCCTAGGGAGTGGTTTTTGTCCTTTTATGGATCCAGCAAGGTCTAGACCATCATTATGTGAGTACATAGCCTGTATTGGACAACATGCCCTTCTATTGCAATAGAGACACTAGCCTACATGAGAGGGAGCTTGGTTACATGCAGGTTTTTCAGATGCCTTCTTATCCCCCTTTTAGAGGGATGTGTGGGAGACAGACTCTTCTTGGCGGAGACTGTCTTATTTTATAAGGATGGTTGTTCATGTCGGCCACCCAGTGTGGACAATGTGATTTATGTGTTTAGGACATGATCCTACTTGTATGTGTTGTACACTCACACTTTCAGAGGAGGCCACCAAACATGCTCTTTGGTCTTGTCCTCATGCATTAGCAATATGGAAAGCTATTTGTTTGTTATCACGGGTGGGAGTTTAGGCTCGTTATGTGACTTGGGGCATAGTCAACTAGCTACACCATTTGCCAAGACCTCATCTATCTTTTGAGGAATAGATTCATGACCCTGTATTTATGTAATCACCAATAGGTTACTCCTTTTCCACTTGTGAGATGCTCCCTTTGCTCATTCCAGACTTCTCTCAACCAAGGTTTACATTGATTGCGAGCACTACTGCTTGGTGCATTTGGAAGGCTAGTTGTGCTCATGTGCTAGGAATTGAGCCTTCCACTACTGCTCACACATTGGCAGTTATTTGGTCAGAGCTTACGCATTCCTTGCGTAGCATTTGGGATTATATGGCTGGTTCTTCCATAGAGGTCTTGCACTCCTCCTTGATGGTTCATCACTCATTCCACACCTCCCATATCATGATGTTGTAGATATTCTTCTCCTTGTTTTTCCAGATGTTGCATAATCTTGTTGAGCCAGAAACCCTTGTAGCTCTCGAGTTCATATGTAAAGGAATACAACATTGATTTCCAAGAGAAGAGGAGAGAGAGAGAGAGAGAGAGAGAGAGAGAGAGAGCGAGGGAGCGCGGGAGCGAGGGAGGGAGGGAGTCGGGCAGGGATAGAGAGTGAAGCAACTATGCTTGGATGTTTGCACACCTTATGCTAGTCTTAAGGGTCCACTTATGCATTGATTTTTGTGTAGGGCCCCACCCTTCTTTCCCTTTATGCTCCCCTTATTCTATGTCTCCTTGTCTTGCAAACCTCCTTTTTGGTCAAAAATTTCATGCTCTCTCTCTCTCTCACTCTCTCTCTCTCTCTCTGTCTCTCTCTCACGTATGCGCACACACACACAACGTTAATTTATCAAGAAGTTGTGCCAATGTTAATGTAGAGGAGGTGGAAATAAACAAGTACGGTACTCAACTACTCTAATGTGAATCCCAGTTTTTGCTAATGGGGCTCTACTATCCTGATTTGCATCCCTTGTTTTGTTGAAGAGAGACCACTCTTATAAAGCAACTTACCCACACATGGTAGGCATGCACTCAAGGGGGAAAGAGGATGAGGATTTTTGGGGTTTAAAGAGTGCAAAATACATTGTATAGGTAGATGTCAAAGGCATTGTAAAGGTGCACCATGAGCATGTTGAGAGAGCCAAATCTCTCTCTCTCTCTCTCTCTCTCTCTCTTATTATTATGTCTCACACGCTCATTAAGAGAGCAGGTTAAGGATTTCTTATGTCAAAGTTTAGGTGGGTCAAGGTGACATAGTTGTTGAGAAACATATCATGCCAGTCAAGTACATTATCCACATATGTCAAGTACGTGTGTGGTAGAGACGCCCCTATAAACTAAGGTTATGGGTCACACATATTGTAAGGGGAGTTAGTTGAAAAAAAGTGAGATAAGAGAGAAAGTGAGAAGACAGAATTTGTGGTAATAAAGAAGCAAAGAAAATAGGTTGCAAGAATGTGTGAGCCATATCGTGTGTGTGTGCGTGTGTGTGTGCGTGTGTGCGCGCGCGCATGCGCGCGCACATGTGCGCGCGTGTGTATCTACAACATCTACATGTGGTGTCATAGTACAAAGAACGCAAGTTGCCTATGAGAGAGCTTATAAATCACACATAAGTGTTGCACACAGCTTTAGGAAACAACACTAGAAACTTCAAATTGCTTGTTTTCTCACAACATGCGGACTCGGATTGGAAAGTAAGAAATCAATTTTTGGATTTTTGGGCGTTTGAGATAAATTTGTGGTGTCATTTTGATATACTTTTGCATCAATTTTTTTTTGCAGCAACTAGCTAGGATTTTTTACATACAAATCACAGTATTCTACAGGTTAACCGGGTCAACAACAATTATAATACATTTATGCTCTCTTGTGATGATGAATCTTACAATCTGGGTTCATGTATGACAATTGTGGCCACTAGGAATTAGTATGAGAGCATTGACTATGATATTGATACAAAAAATATTTAGTTATGTATTTATATGTGGATGATGTACTTGTTGTATGTGCAGCCCTTTTGTTGAGTGTTGTGAGGTATTTCCAAACCTTGTCGTGTCACCGTGAGTTCATAGTAAAGCAACACAAGGTGGATGAGGTATTGTTGCTAGCAACATGCTCAATGAGCTTCTCCAAAAATATCATATGGCTTATGGCTATGGAATGACATATGTGGACGGAACATCGTATGGCATGCATCTACTAATTAGTTCATGTGGACATTGTGACAGTGTTTATGCCTAGTTTCAGTTAGAGATTGATACCATTCTATTTATAGAATTATGAGTCAGTGGTTGTCAATTTATGAGTCAAATTATGGTGGTATACTATTGAGATTTTTTCAAAATATTGTCCAAATTCTGTCCAAATTTCACTAGGTGATATTGGAGGTTGCATCACAAGCTACCTAAATTGTGGGAGAAAAGTTGACTAGGGAAACAACAGTGTGTGGTCTTACAGAATGGAGAATTTCATAATGGGAAGAGGACATTGGGATCATGTGACTAGCGAGATGAGGAACGTACTGAAGCTAAAAAGGATCCTACCAAACATGACATTGAATCCTATGTTGCCTAGCAAGAAGAAATAATAGAGTACAAGAAGTGGATAGAGAATTCAAGAAAGGTCATGCAACCATGGATCTTGCTTTGTGTTAGTGAATTTCTTTGTGCCACACTTGAAGAAGGTGTGCAATCTCCCAAAAAGGCATAAGAAGTACTTGTCACAATGAACAACTCAAATACATAAGCTAGGAGGACACATTTAAAAAAAATATTACACGAGTGTTTGGAGAGGCAATAGGTCTATCACCAACTATGTCTCAGAGACTAAGCAAATAGCAAATTTTTTGAAATTAATTAATGTGAGTGTCCTTGATGACAATTTAGTTTTTATGAACTCTTACTGGCTTAGGGCCAGATTACAAGTCACTTTTTATACATCTATCTCGATGAGTGGTAATATGCTAGAAGACAAGCTACGCAAGGCAGATGCATCTACATCATAGAGTAACACTAGGGATCATATTTTTTACTACAAAGGATGGGGTGAAAATGGAGGTGGAAGAGGTTGAGATCGTGGACAAGGTGATAGGAATACATAGGATACAAGTTGTAGTGACCACAATCAAAGAGGTGAGGTGGCAAGTTTGGCCATTTTAGAGTGCTACACTCATGTGGTAGATTTGGTCATATTGTTAGTGATTTATATTATAATCATAATGCACAAGGACGTGGTCTTGGTAGGCATCAGGGTCACTATGCAAGTAGTTATAGAGAAGGAGATGGATACTCAGGGGGAGCAAGTTCTAGTTCAAGACATCTTCTTATTATGAATCATACAATAGGAACATGATGCAGCCTCTACACAAGGATGATTGGTTCATTGTTTCAGGTGCCACAAATCACATGACACACCACAAGGAGTAGTATGAGCAAAAGCAGCCTATATATACAAAGTATTTTGTTGCTACAAGAGATAATACAATATATCCCTTCACGTATGTAGGTGATGTGCCACTCACTACACAATATGGTAGGCAAAACAAGCTTGGTGGTGTATTGCATGTGCCTAAGATCACCAAAAAATTAGCTTCAATTGGGCACATGTGTGAGCAAGATATGCAAGTGAGGCTCAATAAATATGATTGCTTTATAGAGGAGCTTAGAAATAGAAAACTAGGTCGCTTTGAGGTAGAAAGAAGGGCATACTAATTGATTTAGATGCAAGAACACTAATAATTTAGGGTAGCATGTATGTAGAGAGAGGCCATGAGCAAGATAGTGATGTTGAGCTATGGCACAAGAAGATCAATCATGTGAAAAATCTTAAGCATATGTAGATAAGAGATATTGTGTGTGGTCTATCCCATTTTGGACACATAAATTTTGATCATGTATGTGATGCATATCAATTTGGCAAGCAAATCTGACTCCCATTCCAAAGAGGGGGAGAGTCAGTAGGCCTTTAGAAATTGTGAAAACATACATGGGGGGGGCATGGTAGAATGCTTCATTTGGTGGTTTTTGTTTTTACAATACTTTCATTGGTGAGCATACAAGGATGAGTTGGGCGTATTTTTTGAAGCATAAAAGTGAAGCACTAGAGAAGCTCATTAAGTTCAAGACCATTTGTGATAACAAATTTTAAACATATGTGATGTGTTTAAGGTCTGACAATGGTGGTGGTGAGTACATGATGAGAGCTTCCTGTATGGCCCACTTCTAAATTTTTTGTTTTCTTATTGGCCTCATTTTTCTTGGAGGTGGCCTCATCAAGCATCTTTTTAAGAGATTCTTTCTCAGCATGTGCTTGGTGTGTGCTCTCATTCAATGCCAGGATTGTAGAGTCTGGCTCTTGGATGATCCCCACTTGCACTTCTACATGCTTGCAACAAAAGTTTTTTGCTTGTTGTCCCTGAAAGCGGGCCTCCACTTGGTTGGTTTTCTTGTCTTGTTCTAAAGCGGAAATCTTGACCTAATAGGATGATTTTACTATTTAGAGATCCAAGTGTCCTTGACCATCTTTGCTTCCACTATATTAGCATATTTTTCTTTGAGCATAGTGAAAATGCTTACTTTGGTAAGCGCTCGCTTAGCTTCTTGCATTATTTGCTGGATGGAAGCTGGGCTATAAATATGTGGTATTATGCCACAGACCTCTTCCATCATTAGCTAGACATATTCTTCAACGATATTTTCTTGGCACTTTTGCAATTTCCTTGCCATCTTTAGAGAGATTTTCTTCTTTAACTCTTTGATTTGGTTCTCATAGCTCTATTGGAGAAGACACTTAAAATCTAGAGTGATTGGCTAATGAAAGGGATAAGGGGGTGAGTGTGAGGGGCTATCTTCAATAAGATCAATGATCTATTCTTCCTTGGTTGCCTCCATTATTGGTTTGCAAGTCATTGGCTCACCCACATGTGCATTGACCTCATGATGGGATCTTTGTTCTTCTTGAATTGTGGATTGAAAAATATGTGGGGGGATGGGGATTTGAATCATTGTGGGCCTGGCACTTGAGGACCCCTCTTTGTGGTGTTTGGTTCTTGCCTCTACCTTGGCCTTCTTGTTGGCTTCCTTTGCGGCTTGTAATGAATCCACTTGGGCTAATGCCAATTCTTCCTCATAAAGTCTCTCAGCTTCATTGTCTTCCTATTGTGGCTTGGCCTCTCTCTCTATATCTTCACAAGAGGGTTGTTGTGTTGCACTTCAAAGGTAAGCCACATAGTTGAAGTAGTCGTCAAAATCTCGGCCATTCATGTGATCTTCCTCATTTGTGCTTTCATTGTAGTTTTCAAAGTTGTAGGGGTCAACTTTTTCTTCAAATTCCTCCCTTGTTTGTGTTTCCAGTGTTGGTTGTGTAGAAGGGGCTCCAGGGGCTATTTTTGGAAGTGTCCCCTCATTTTCTTTGCAAGAAAGACTTTTGCTTCCTCCCCCATGCTTTACATCTTCTTGCTGGGATATTTAGGTTTATCTTCTTGTGGTTTAGACATGTAGTAATGGATGTGTTGATACTAGATGGTTGGTCATACTTCAATAGAGGTGGTAGGAAATTCGGCCCATCCAAGGCAGCATAGACTAACCATGTGAGCAATAGCGGGGCTCCCAAGTAAAAGGGTAGGTTTTGTTATGCTTGGGATAGCCTAGATGTTGTCTTTCCTTTGGTTATTCTTTGAATGTTCTTTGTATCATCGTAGCTTATTTTGTAGGAGATGAGGTGCTGGTTCTCAAAAGCCATTGTGAAGGGGAGACGATATATTTATGGGTGAGTACAAGGTTGAAATGCTGCATGTAAAGTGAAAGTGGTAGCTGCACTTTCAGATGGTATATATCCTCAAATGTGGATCTATCTTTATTGCTCACAAAGATCTTCTTAGTAGCAAAGAGGTTGCCCATACGCAAAGAAACTTCTTGTCATCCAATCTACCACGTCATGAGCATCGGGTCGTGTGCTTTGCATACTTAAAACAGGTGACCCATCAAAGTTTGTGACTAAAGGAGACACTATTTTTTCTATTTTTTAGAGTAGATCCCATGCTCTGTGATAATCAGGTCCCCACGGCTTAATCTTAAAGTACTCCTATTTATTTTCCATGTCTAGGATTCTTTTGGTGGTGGGTTTCTTTTTCAGTCAAGCATATTCCTTTGTGGATGCATAGGTCTTCATTTTGGGGTCTTGTTTGTCATAGTAATACCCATGGAGAAGATTAGCATTTTCCACTGTGCACATTTTCCACTGTGCACATTGTAGCTTTTGGGAGCCATGTGCTTGTATAGTAGACTTCTTGCATCTATACGCCATTTGGGTTGTGTGAAGGTGGTTGCGATGGTGAAGACATATTGTAGCAATTTGTGCTTTCACCCCATGTGTGTGTGTGCACTCTAGGCTTGAAATCTAAGTGCTCAAAATTTGGGAAAATCTTTTCAGAGCTTTGGTAGACTAGGGATAATGGCTAAAATGTGACAAAGCTATGGAACTTTGTAATTACCAGTACTAGCTACCAAGCAACATAAGGGGACATAATCAAAACAACAATACAATGTAGGACCTACCGTGCGTGATTGAATGCAATGGAAGAGAGAAGAAAGGCCAAATTGGCAACAAGTGAAAGGTGTCGCAAGGTACCAAGGGTCCAAAGCTCTTCACTCTTACTAGGCTCTCAATGTTGAAAATGATCTAGATGACCTATTATTTTACTTTTTAGTTTACGTCGACCCAATCTTGTCAACCCAACATGACTGTGTGGACCCAACATTAAAGATTTGAGGTGCTACAATGAATCCCCACTCCTTGCACATAGCTTCTAGCATGTTGAATGTCAAAAATATATGTAAGATACCCTCCATCTTGCAGACCCAACTTGAATTTATTTGAGTATTCAATCTTTGACAGCTGAGTACTCTCCAAATGTGCAAGAAAAATCAAATTTTGAGGTCCTCTGCTCTTGATCTCGTCAACCCAATATCCCTATGTGGACCCAACATGGCTTGTTTGAGCTCTCCTGGTGTTCCTTTGGACCTAACATGAGCTCCCTAGCTTGGAAATATTTGATTGAAAGACCTAATCTTTGTTGCTAATGAGTTTTGACTTAACATTGTGATGGTCAACAATTTTCCATTGCACTAGTTGTGTTTAGGTCTTCCTATGTGTATGTGTAGCTTCAAATGCTATTATTTTGCATGTATCCACCTATCTACCCCCTTAATAGTTGTTGTGGTAAGTAGGTTTGGGTAAATTTGTGCATGGGGCTCTCTTAAAGCCTGCGTAATGCATGGTCGTAATTGGCCTTATATGTTTTATGAAAATATGCACGGGAACACAATGCTATACAAGGATCCTCGTGGGTACTCGAGTGTTGTAGTTTCCTACAAGAGTCAAGTGGCATGTGCTGATGACGAGGTATTTACCACATGGTATGTGGTGGTCAAAAGTGTCTTAAGTCAGGGAAGAAGCATACTTAAACTTGCTAACACATGTATAGATGTTAGGATACGTAATGATAGTAAGGGAAAGATTATGTAGTAGCCTATACAAATATTATAAGCAGTATATTCATTGTCTTAGAGCAAGAAAGTAAAAAAGAGACTAACCTTATGACACATTTTGGTGAGCAACAAGTGCCCAACTTTGACATTTATCTATTGATACGATTGACTTGGAATTTGTTGTGGGAATCATTGTAGGATGACTAACCACCATAATGTTTTGCAAGAACTAAGCCAAAGTGAATTGTTGGACTTAAAAATAGTGAACTTCCAACTCAATCAATGCATGTTGAGGGTTAATATCGGTCATCACAAAGAAACATGCTTTGGCTTTGACTTTAGAGCTAGTGGCACTGAGTGGAGTAATTTCTACCTCTGTTGATGTGCTTTTTACACTTTGTGATTCTTGATTTCCATCATTAGAAGGTGCATAGATGTTAATCTTCTTTGGAACACTACATCAAGTGAGGTAATGAATTTGAGGACTTCTTAGGTTTTTATGGAATATTATGGTTTTTTGTTGGGTATGAATACTGTGTATACTATGCCCTTACAATATTTGGTATCCATATGTGAAAACTTCCATTGTAAAATTCCTATGCTGCAAGCAGATGCTTTGGAACCCATTTCATACCCCTGGACACTTTAAGTGGAGAAGGATTGTCAGAGTATTTGTTTCATTGGTATTGAGCAATTTTTGGAGTAGATTGACAGTTATGAGGTGCCATTTTGATTGTCTCTTGTCCTTGGATTGGCTTTTGGCAATTGACTACGTATGGTATTGCTGGTCACAGAAGGAAGAGATTCCTCTATTGCATTTTGGAGACATGCTGGCAATAACCAGTAAATTTCTTTAGGGAGCTACTTGGTATCTTATCACTCCCCTCTTCTGTGGCCTTGTGCATACAATAAGGAAGGTAAGATACACCATTCAAATTTCTCATTATTTGCATATGTGACCTTGATTGACTGTAATGAATTTACGTGGGGGTTCACTTCCAGAAAATCATAGGTATCACGTACGCTCAAGAGATATTTAAAAAAACCCTTAACTAAAAATTTCCCTTAATAAAACAACCCCTCTTTACTTATGTACTAAGTGATTTTTTTCTAAATTCAAATTAAAACCCCCCTCTTGTTAATGTAATCCTATTAAATTTTCTCAATGTATCTAGTTTTAAAAACACTCCATTTGAGCTCTCGTGGTACACCAATTTTTTTTAGGTGAACCCCCTGAGTGAAGCTGTTAATATTCCTTCATGTTGTTGAGATCTTCAAGAGATGATGCAAGAGTTTCCAATTCTCCCCACTAAGAATGGATTCTTGAAAGGTGTCAATCTGTCTACTTAGCCAATCCATATAGCGTTTTGAAGAAAACATCATCCAAGGCCTCCCTAAGACAACATCCATGTATTCTTGGTTTTTATTAGCAACATGAAATGTGACACACAAGAGCTGGTCTTGAATATTTACTTTGATGCAACACTTGCCTACGCTCCTTGTGGTGTCCTTTGAAAAGATTTGAAAATGGACATGTGTAGCAGTGACCACATCTCATAAGAGAATACATTACAGTTGACTCCAAAATCTAGCAATGCTACCATCTCATATTTGATGCATTGTGTCAGAAGATTAATGGCTAGCCACAAAGGCTAGACATACTCCTCCTTGTCTACCTCCTTTGCTTGGATGGCTAGTATTATAGTTGTGTGTCTAGAGTTGATGAATAATGCATGATTTTTTGCTTCATCCTAAGCTTGTTTTCTGAGTAATACTGGACTTTCTTTGAATGTTTTCAAGGCATGCATTTCCCAAAGCAAATCCTTGGTCAAGGGCTCCTTCTTGTACTTCTTGATATGACTGTAATTGATGAAATTTGCCATTTATTTGTCATCAAGTGTCTCGAGATCTGCTATCGCACTTGTATTCAGCTCACTAATCACTAATAGACCTAGTAATATTTCATTCAACTTCCACTTGTGATTTTAAAGTGCGTACAATAAACCCAAATCACTTGCTTGAAGGTGTTTAGTCTTCCCATACTGTAAGGTATGGAGCATAAGGTATGGAGCGATAAGCAAGGCCGGCACCGTGCGTGTGCAACACCGCTAGACCTCTCTAGAAGGTAGGTGATGAGGGCTATATCAAGCACCTCAAAGAGCTCATTTGTATGGGTAGCTCTAGTTGTATTCTAAGCAATTTAATAAACAAGATTATTATTTTCTTGTATGAAAGTCTCTCTCTCTATCTCTTCATTTAAGCCATACCCAACACATACTAGTCATGCCACTATTCCATCATCGCTTTTTTGCATACATGCCAATGACCACTAGAAGCTGGGTTTCATCTAGCTTTTCCAATTGCTCCACTCTCTTCAAGAGTTCATGTCCTTCCCACTTGATTTCTTTTCTTACTCAAAGAGTAGGCACTAAAAGTTTGAGTGGAAGTATAACGCTTATGCCATAAACTAGATCAAATGGGGTTGCCCCTATGGTTGCTTTGTAATCAACTCTTTAAGGTCAGGGAACAAAAGGCATCTTTCATTCCTAATTTGTTCTAGATTCATTGATTATTTTGATCAATAATTTGCAAATTATCTTGTTTGTGCTTTCTTCTTGACCATTAGTACTAAGAATCTAATCATCTATGCACAATCATGAATTCAACCATCATGAATTCACTGACTTCATTTACAAAATGAATTCCTTGATTGCTCACAATCTATGTAGGTAATCTGAATTGCCTACACACTTGTTCATACAGAAACTTTGCACTTGTTTTGCCATTGTTTTTCACTATTGCTTTGGCTTCCACCCACTTCATGACAGAGTTCGTAGCAACAATGATGTATTTTGCTTGGGTATGTCTTGCAGGCGATTTAATTGGCTCTACAAAATCTAAGCCCCACTTTGCAAAGCACAAGCTGCCACAACTGGTCTTAAAGACATATTGTCACTTACCACTAGAGGTTTTGTTCTTTGACAAGCGTCACAATTCTTTAGAAACTTAGTAGCATCCTTGATTATCATTGGCCACCCGAGCCCTAACCATAGAATGTTCTTGGCCATGGTGCTACCAAAAAAATATGCAACCGCTATACCAGCATGTGCATGTTGTAGGGTTTGTAAGTACTGATCTTCATTGACACATAAGTGAAGGTTGCTATCTTTGCCTTGCTTATACAATTGATTTTCAATGAGGGTAAAGCTTTTAGCTTCTACCTCTATGAATTTTTGTCGTTGTTTCCACACAGTGTCATCTTATTCTCCCCCCCGCAACAATTTCACAATGTATGAACTCCATTTTCGCAAAGGTTTAATATGGAATAGGTTCAATGCTTTAAACTCAAGGACAGCTTTAGACAACCACAATACAAGTGATGGTAAAGAGCCAATTGTTTTTCCATCTAAACATGAAGGTGTAAATGTTGTTTTGATAGTTTGCAAGCTACAAAAAAACTTGTCGCTATAGCTAGATAATAATGCTAGAGGGAAAAAAAGGGTACTTATTTGCGTATTTATCATTGTTCATTTTTGCAACATGTGTTTCAAAAAGTCTAAGTGGAAGTTTTTAATGGTGGAACATAACCATGAGGACATACATGTAATGTTTAGCTAGTTTTTAAAGAAATTGAGAGTAGAAAAACCCATCACTCTACCACATTTCATGGATAGTCTAAGAACCAACTTAATCTCCTCTCCAACACATTTGTCACTTTCAGAGGTTCCTAACTTCAAGGGAAATTGTGGTGGGCTACATTTGTGATGGGGCAAGAAGCACTTATAGGTCACTCTAAACCACTTCAATTTTGTCCTTTCATGCAAAAAGACACACGGGTAATGCAATATAAGGTGCATGTAGCAACACCTAATTGGAGTGGAAGTTTTTTTTTAGGGAAGAAAGGCTCTAAAAATAAGTCAAAGTTATTGCAAGGAAATCCACCATTGTTGCCAATGCCACAATGTAAACAAATACAAAGATGTGATTCTTGGATTAAAGACTTATATAAGATTTTGGAAAAATTTTAAAAATGGTTCAAGCTCTACAAGACAATCTAGGCTTGTGATAGAGTATAGGAGTAATGAGCTTGGAAAACCAATTTGTTTTAATGGATAGAATGTGCATAGGTTTTGGTCTAAATATCAAGGGTACCATCTACTGGATGACGTGAATATTAAAGAAGAGGCTCAAAGTTTCCTAGGTTATGAAGCACACAAATATCATTATTATGTGCCTTAACATGCAAATCCAAAGAAAAAGTTCAGCCCACTGCTGAATGTTAAGCAAGGAGACTTTGTCCCCCCGTTGCACTAAGATGACACAAACATGTATTAAATTTGGCTTGCTATGGGTGAATCATACATTGATATGAATACAATATCACCAAACCATAAGAAACTCTTGTTACAATATTGAGGACCTTATGCAAAGAAGAATGACTTGATAGATGCATACGTCTATGCTAATTTTTGCAAGGGTATCGAGCAAAAAATTCAATTCTCTCTTCATGGAGGATCCCAAGAAACAATGATCGTATAATATAAATCAAGAAACCTAAGAAGGATAATAAAAAGACCAAGAAGGCTTGTGCACTCTCCTCGACATGAACCTAATAGGCATGAGATTGATGGTGCATCTAGTGTAGAATATATACTAGTGTAGAGTAGTAAAATATATACTAGATTTAACTTTGGGAGATTTAAATTTTTGAATTTATATCTAAAGACCCACTTTTTGTATCTTTTTTGTTGCATTATACAAATCATATTTTGTGCTGAAAAGTTAAATTTGTAAAGAAAAATGAGCATTTACTCAATTGATAACTCATATATTTTGTAGTGCTAACTATTTAATTTTACTTTTGTACAATGGTAAGTTCAATTGGTGTAGGTTTATCCAAAGATACAAATACCACATTTTTATTAACAAAGTTTACAACCAGAGCTTTTTCTACATGATGTATCGATTGTCTTTTCAAATATTGATGTGTAGAGGAGATTATATCACTTCCATGTAAACTGTGTTTACCACCTGACCGTATTCCTACATGATCTATTAATGTCCTTACAAAAACTCTATACAAATTGTAATCCTACATAAAGTAAAAGAATCCAAAACAAAACCCCTAATTTCAAATTTCTCAAAATCTAACATTTTTTCCATATTATTTAATATGGTGGCTAGACACACATAGTGTTTAGACACATCCAAGTGCAAGGTTAATGTAAGGTCCCTATAAGTAGCGAGGTGCCGACAATATTGCTAGATCAATGATGTGGTGCTAATGTGGCTCATAGATACACACATGCCCTTTTAAGGGAAACGATTGCACCACATCACACACTTGCACTAATCATGTGTACCTATGATGTGTGTTATTTTAATCATGTGTACCTATGAGTTGCATGGTAATAAGCTTCAAAATTCTATGCCTTGATATTGGATTAGTTGACAATGTGATACAATAGTGTTGAGGAATCATTGTTGAACTATGTACACCACTCTTCAATAAAAAATCTATCAAAGACTATCAAACATGGTGGTGGGTATAAGAGATGATATATTGGGGACTTGGATGTTGATATTGCTACGAGAAGGACAGTCCTGTCAAATTTATTGAATGTCCTTGATTCATGTACTAGCTACAATAAGGCTTCACGGATATTGTAGAAAACAAGGGTAAATTTAATTAATACATAAAATTGACTTCGAATGCATTGTTAGATAATAAGGAACTATTGACTATGCAAATGTTACAAATTATTTTCATGTGACCACGCGTGCATCCTATAACAAACATGAGAACATGATAGATTGGTTGGTGAAAAGGGTTTTTTTGGAAAGTTACAAATTTTTTGTATTCCATCGACTTTCTCATGTGCATATAAATTATCTTGAAAAATGAATCAAAGCCAATAAGTATTGCTCATTATGATAAATTTGTATTTAGAAGTCATATCACTAGTCATTGTGACATTTATGAACCATCATTTGATATGATTTCTCCTGCCATGTCAATGGAAGATGTAAGAATTTCATCCTCCATTCTTCCAAGAGAGTACCATAAAAAGTCAATGTGCATCCAATCTTAGAGCCACTCACAAGGAAAACCCGCTTGATTGTTGATGCATTTGTGTGCACAACCAAGCATGTTTTCCTTAACTTGTGCTCAAGTTACGGCTATAAAAAACTTCACTCAAGTAGGCTGTAATAATAGAGTTATGAAAGAGCTAGTAGGCAATCATGTTATTATAAGTGAGATTAGCAAACCCTTCCATGATTAGTATGTGTTTGTATTGCACGCAAGGCGGCACAATACTACAATCCCAAATTTCTCTAAGCTAGGTGATAGTAGCACTAATAAATAATCATTCTATTAATGAGATTAGCGAGTTCTTCGATGCATAGTATGTGTTTTGGAGGCAAGCTCGCATAAGTATGAATGTAAATTGCATGAAAAATTCTAGAGAGGGAGGTGTTGGATATCAATGTTTTACCCTTAGGTTACTATACAACTACCAGTTAGGTCTACTTTATAAGCTCCCCCATACGAGGAGAAGGCATTTATGAGTAGCATGGATGCTTGCTAGGTTCCGATTGAAACCCTGAATGGTGGCTATGTGTGGCCAAGTGGCTAGAGACAATAGAGAGCTGGTGTGCATCTAGCTAGGCTACATGCATGTGCGATGAGTCATTTCATACATGTTGCACATGAACTATAAAAACACACCTCGTTGTGACACACGATTTCACACCAACCTACTTGGAGGAGCTCTCTCTACAAGGGTCCTTAGGCAAGGAAGGGAGGCATCTCCCCCCACCCACAGAGCCGATAACATATAATCTTTATAGTTTTTAATGTCTTTTTATGTGCACCTTTTGGTCATTTAAGGACCTCATGCCATAAAAATCATGCACAAAAGCTATATTAGGTGCCGACGATACTTTTTGGTCAATATTCAAGATCAATCATTAGGTTATCTATAGAGTTTTATAGCCCTTGTACTTGAGCATAAAGTCTTTCAAGATCAAACATTAGGTTTTCTATAGAGTTTTATAGCCCGTACTTGAGCATAAAGTCTTTGCTCTTTGTTGTTTTTGGTTAGATATACTAAAGAAGCTTCTTCTTGAAAGATGGAGATCAAAAGGAGCTTCCTATCTGTTGTAATCACATAGAGTAATCCAAAATTTCATATGACCTCTATGTATATTTTTTTAACAAATATTCTCTGTCACACATAATTTTTACATATTGCAAGTGCTCTTACGCCACAAGTTAGTGCCGTATTGAATGATTATGACGATATCCAAGATGGAACAATTAGAGAAACCATAAGACATCTTTTAACAAATGGTTTACCGCAAACCAATTGTATGATGTTGATGTTAATAGCCTACTTTATATGAAAATTTTACACCAATAGATACGTACAAAGGCGAAAGGGCTAATTGGACAAGAATACAATAAGAATATATTATACTACTAGTTTTGTTGTAGGTAACAATATTATTTGCATGTCATGATTTGTGTACTTAAGATGGCCTAGAATCTATTGGCCTCTCAATAATATGATTATTGCTCTTATTTTCCTCCAGGGCGTCAATGTTTAATGTTGTATTTGTCACTTATACGTGTGGCATTGAAAATGTTGGGCTATGAACTTCGTTTAAATTATTTTTTTGGTTTCGACTTCATTTTGAAAGGCTTTCCATACCTTTCAACCATGCACATGTCTAACGGAATGCTATACACGTCTATATGTTGCACGCTGTAATTGTAATGCATACATGGGGTGTCGAAAACACTCGACTTCGAACCTTGTCTAAAAATTAATTGTGAAAAACTATTTCTACCTCTTAACTATATCTATGGTTGATGACTATATATACCTCCATGTGTTTAAAGTTGTAGTTATAACTTATTATTGGGGCATTGCAAAAGCTCGGCTATTAACTTTGTCTATATTTGTTTTGGTTTTGACTTCATTTTGAAAGGCTTTACAAATCTCTCAACTGCATGCATGTGTGATGGGATGGTATATACTTCTGTATGAAAATCTTAATTACAATGGCCTCTATTAGAAACTTCACATGAAAGATTTAAATATCACAAAAAATCAAACTAAACATCATTGAACGGAGTTGACCTTATAAAATCGACTCAAAGAAATATGCAATCTATGGGAATTGGAGATGCTAAAGGCTTTAAGTATTTGAATCTGATAAATTTAGGTGATTTTTTAATTAGAGTGAAATTCTTTTGTGGAGTTATGTAAGTGTATCTATTGATTAATAAGCTAGATCGCATTAAGCGCTCTTGATATAGATTCTAATCCCATAGAGTTGTTGACCATTTGACATATTCGTTTTCTCATCAATACTACTAATGTCTACATCTGTAAAATCATTTTTCTTTGCTCGATTGATTTATGAGGCAAAGAGTGAATGTTTTCAACAATTGAATTTTTAGGTTTTGCAACCCATCTACTAGATGAGGGTTTGTAAGGTGTCTTGAGTCTTACTAGATTTGAAGGGTCTATCTAAATCTTGATGTTCTAAACGTCTATAAGCCTAAGATGGTATGGTAGTAAAGACGAAATGAAGTTTCCGATTGTGGTTTAATAGATAGTTGCACTTGAAACTTCTCTTCCTCTTATTACAAGGTGGTTTTGGTTTTTGCTTTGCTGTGGCTTGTTGGATAAGGGATCAAGTGGCAATCCCCAAAGAACCGGTCTAATGGTTAAAGCTTTGGCATCATAACCTCTTGGTCGTGGGTTCAAAACCCACTTGCATTCTTTCAAGGACACCTTGTGCTGCCTAATGTTTGCATGACCCCACTTGGATTCTTTCATGGACACCTTGTGCCGCCTAATGTTTACATGGCTAGGGCTCTTGCCCTGTGGAGTGCATCCTTCTCATGGGGTGGGTCACCGGAGGAGGCGGTTCCAAACTAGATGCTTCGAGTTCTCTCTGTCGTCGCTCCCCACATCTGCCACATCAATAGTGGCCATAGGTGGTCATAGGGGATGTTGACGTGTGGCTCTTGCACGATGGTACGTGGCCCTTGGCCCACCATATTTCATTGCTAGTATTTGTAAGGGATAAACACCTTTCCCTATGGGCCCTCAGTGTGTCGAAAAATAAGCAGTCAAGTGGCATCAATAACAAGTCCTCTTTAAGAATTGCAAAATCCATTCAAGCTAGAATTTTACATGTTTGCATGATGTTAATCAAGCACATTCAAATTAATAATTAAAT